>OMKY01144199.1:0-12116 GCA_900302395.1 Bregmaceros cantori
CAGAGTCAACAGAGTGGTTGGAGCTATGAATCATCAACGGTCCCTCTGACTGCCACTACTGACATGTTTTATTTCATTATTTCCTCACAGATGGATGGAGCGCTGGGAGAACATTGTGTCTGTGCCGTCATGTTTGATGGAGAGAAACAAAAAGAAATACTGTCTGTTCTTTATGCAGCACCTTTACACAGGCCACACACGCTGCTGCACCTGACTGATGACCTGCTCAGGTAAACAGCTACACATCACAGAGAGAAGGATGATATGAGAGAGAGATAGAGAGAGAGAGAGAGAGAGAGAGAGAGAGAGATCTAGAAAGAGAAGGAAGAGAACGAGAGAGAGACTGAGAGACCTAAAGAAAGTGGCAGAAAAAGATGGTGATGGAGATGGTGAGAGAGAGAGAGAGAGAGAGAGCGAGAGAGAGAGAAGAGGGGAGTGAGTGGGAAAGAGAGAAGAACAGAGAAAGGGAGCGAGAGAGAGGCTTGATAGAGAGAGAGGGGGAGATGGAGAGAAAAAGGATGATAGGGAGAGGGAGAGAGAGAGAGAGAGAGAGACGGAGTGAGAGAGAGAAGAGGGGAGTGAGTGGGAGAGAGAGAAAAACAGAGAAAGGGAGTGAGAGAGAGGCTTGATAGAGAGAGAGGGGGAGATGGAGAGAAAAAGGATGATAGGGAGAGGGAGAGAGAGAGAGAGAGAGAGAGAGAGAGATGAGAAAACAAAGGACAGAGTGCAAGAGAGAAAAAAAGATGGCGAGAGATGAGAAAGAGAGTTAGAATATAAGAGAAAACTGTGGAGAACAGAAAGAATATCTCTGCTTTCTCCTTCTACATAGGGGGAGAGACAGAGGAATATAAAAGAGAACTAGAGAGTGCATAGAGATATTTTCTCTCTCCATCCCACTCTCTCTCCTACACAAGGAGAGAGAAAAAGGCAGAATATAGGAGAGGACTAGAGAGCGAACAGAACAAATATGTCTCCCTCCATCTCTCCTTGGAGAGAGAGAGAGAGATGAAAAAGAGAGTTAAAATATAAGAGAAACTGTAGCGAACAAAAATAATCTCACTCTCGATCTCTCCTAAGGGAGAGAGAGAATATAATATAATAGAGAAACAGAGAAATAACAGAAGGAGAGGGATAGAGAAGAACTAGAAAGAACAAAAAGAATCCCCCTCTCTCTTTCTCCCTTTCTCTCTCCCACCTCCTACAAAGGAGAGATGTAGAATAAAAGACAGGTAGAATATTCGACAGAACTAGAAAGTAGAAAGAGTGGAGGAAGAATCTCTCTCTCCTCTTCTACAGAGAGAGAGAGGGGGAGAGGTAGAACCTTAAGAGAGAACTGAGAGAGAACAGAAAAATCCCTCTCTCTCCTTCTACACAGAGAGAAAGAGGTAGAATATAAGAGTACTAGACAGTAGAATCTCTCTTCTCTCTCTCTCTATCTCTCGCTATTCTCTCTCTACCCCCTCTCTCTCTCTACCCCTCTCTCTCTCTATCTCTTGCTATTCTCTCTACACCCCCCTATCTCTCCCTCTCTCGCTCTCTCTTGCTATTCTCTCTCTCTCTGTTGCTATTCTCTCTCTCTCTATCCCCCCTCTCTCTCTCTCCCTCTCTCTCTCTCTCTCTATCTGTTGCTATTCTCTCTCTCTCTCTCTCTCCCCCCTCTCTCTCCCCCCTCGCTCTCTCCCTCCCTCTCTCTAGCAGCTGGCTGTGTGTGATAAGTGGTCCACAGCAGAGATAGGCTCAGCCCATTGGTCAAGTGACTGCATGCCACCACACCAACGGTCCAATCATTAATTTAGTGGAGACGGCTGGCTGCTGGTGGCGGCCTTATCTCTCCCCGCACAACACAACTAGCAAACACAAACTATGGTGGCGCAGTTGTCTAGACACCGGTCCCACAGTAGAAGCGTCCGAGGTGTGTAGTTCATGTGTGTAATGTGTTATGTTCTCCCTGTGTCTGGCCCATTCATACCCACAACACAAAAACATACATCTATCCAGTCCTGTCCATATCTAATATCTATAACAGCCAAGTCATTTTGTTGTACAGTCGCAGCCCGACCACAACAAAGTTTTGCTCGAATTTGCCGGCATCCTCCTTCTCTGTAGCCAGGTGAGCCAGGACCAACAAATCTCCATGCATCGCACACGAATCAGATCATGTTATTCAGGGTCCACGTTGGCCGAGTGGTTATGGACACCACACCTAACGCGACCCCCTTCATGTTAGTGGCGCTGCGTCTACCGCAGCATCCGCATTGTCGCGAATTTGACTACGCTCGTCAACTTGTCTGCAATGTCTACCCCCGATCTCTTCAACCCAGTTTCCGACTAATCCTATCCAATAAAGATGGAAAAATGGCGCTGATGCCGGAAAAAATAACTTGTAAAAGAATCATGTTATTCAGTCACAGCGCAGTAGGTGGGACAAGCAGCGTGGAGCCGCGACAACCAAACTCCGCCCACATCTTGCGTAGCCCGTACAAACTCCCGCCACACCCGCACTGATTGGCCGATAGATGCGGACCGGCGGCTTACCGGATTCTCTCAAACCCAATGCAACCATCTAGCAATGTGCAATGCTTGGTCGATGTGTTGGTTCTGGCTCTTCAGACTACCTTCTCCATGCAACATTCACATATTTACAACCCATTCCAATTAATTGTCGGCCTCGGCACTTCCAAGTGAATGCTAGCCTGGCAAGCCGGACTAGAACGATTTGGTCTGAATTAAGCAGGCTCGAAAACAATTGCAAAAAAAGTGTCAGGCGCAGGTGTGACAAGTGGAGGCCCTTGTCTTGATTCAAATCGGAACAACCGATTGGATCGGCCAAACGTGGACGACATTCTGATTTGTCCGCCTGGTTGGTCCAGACTCATCGAACCACCCCGTCGCCAGCCATGTGTGGACATTCGTTGGGTCTGGTTTGCCAGGCTAATTGAATGCGGCCATTGGAATTTGAAGGTGCATTTTGTCCGTATATTTGAATAATTACGCAGAGCAATGGGTGAGGCAGGGTGACTAACGGGAAATAATTTACAGAGTGAACTTTAGCAAGCACATGCTGTGCATTTTGTGTGACAAATTCAGCCACGTTGCTTAAAGAATTAGACCTGAAAGCCTGCACTGATGATAAAGGTTTCACTAAACACAGATGGACGCGTTGATAAAGCGTGCGCTCAGCGGTAACTCCCACCTCTCTCCATCATCCCATTTCCAATCCACACCCACCCAATCTCACACATACATTTGTATTTCAGGTTCGTCTTCCAAATAGAGCCGACATCAGTGAATGAGTCTAACATAGAAAAATAGCACAACAGCAGACGCTCAACACATGGCAGCTCTAACATAGAAAATAGCACTGCGGCGGATGCGCACACACATGTAGGGCTGCAGATAATGATTATTTTGATCATCAATTAATCGCCCATTTTTACTGACCGATCGGTTATTAGCATGAACTATTATTAGAAGTTTGCAATATTTCTAACGATTTTCTGTTTTGCTATCTCCACTCATTGCTAACATTTCCATTGTTTAGTATTAACATGGAAGAGCCTTGATACTCGTTACTATGGCTATATTACCCATTTTTAAGACACATATGCATACACTTTTACGGAACCGAAACCAAACCAAATGAAATCGAAACCATGTGTGTGTGTCTCGTGGTGGTCCCGGGAGAGGGGAGCTGGCTGTTGGCATGAAGCATGTCCGCATTCATTGTAAATCGAATATCATCGATGAATTGATTAATTTGTTGGAGCTCTGCACAAATGCCAGCTCTAACAAAAACAAATAGCAGTGCAGAGTATGCTCACATACATATAAGATCTAACATAGAAAAATAGAAACCACAGCAGATGCTCATTCACAACACATCAGCTCAACATTTGTTATGGAAATCAGCAAGTACAATTGTGTTCTCACTTATGATCACGTAGAGAGTGTTGAACAAGGCATTGTGTTGTCGATGACATGTTCTTTCAAGTTTACTATAAGATACCAATGTTGGCGCTGCCCAGTAGCTCAGTTGGTTAGGCAGTGCACTGGAAAGCACGCATATGCCTTAATGGCGCGGTGAGTCGGTGTTTCAAATCCCACCACCGACGTATTTCCCGCATGTCTACCCCCCATCTTCACCTGTTTCCACTAACCCTAATAAATAAAGCTTGAAAAAAAATAGCCTGAATGGGTTGGAAAAAACATAAAAAAAAGATACCAATGTTTCTCTGACACAGGCACTGGATAATGCATTACAACATCAACAACAAATAATCAAACCCAGTAGTTATTTCTTCAACTAGGCCGAGATTGAGGTTCAATGAAAATCTCAATTTCCTCTTTTCTCCAGTACTCCATTAAAGGAGTTCTGTTAACCAATCAAAACAAATTAACATTTACAATAACTAATCAAAAACTGGTATTTGTTTTTCAACTAGGCCGAGATCGAGATTGAAAAGTCTCGATCTCCTCTTTCTTCTTTCTTCTCTCTTCTTTCCAGTCCTCCGTTAAAGGAGTTCTGTAACCAATCCCAAATTACTGTCCTTAACTGGGCAATCAAGGTTGAAAGGTAGTTAGGTTAATAGCTGCTATATTCCTTAAATCTAAATCTAAAAACGAAATCACTTTTGTGAAGCCCCTTGAGGCAGCTTTGGCTGCGATTTTGTCGCGACATAATAATCTGTTGAGTTCAGTTGAGAATTAAAAATATCCATATCACGTAGAAAGCTAGCATGTCGGTAGATGCTCACACACATTAACATGTCAGCTCTATCATAAGAACATAGCATCCTCATATACATATGAAAGCTCTCAAATTGAAAGACAGAGGTACGGAGGTTCTTTTTTATGATGAACTTTGAGGATGTGCAGGGTCCACTGTGCCTGTATCCAGTGTGTCGCCTCCCAGCTTCTTTGTCTAAGAAGAACAAGGTAAATGTATTTAATGTTAGGAGATGTACTGAGACCACACCAATGGTTTAGTGGTTCAGTGGCACCGACAGTAGACCAACATCCGACATACATACCAAAACATGGGTTCCGTTTATTTCTAGAAGGTTGTTAGGATAGCAATTTGCATAATCATATACACTGATATCAATGGAATTATATAAAATAAGCATGCCAATTGTCAAATATATATATATCAACGTGATAATAGTTCAGACAAAGACATATTTTAGAAAAGAAAAAGTTGGGGGAACAAATACTCCCATATAGTATAAAATGTGTTATATCGTTAAGTGATGATGTATAAATGTTGCATGCAATCAGATGTATTATTATTATTATTATTATTATTATTATGAAAGCATTATATTTATTATTATTTAATAATGTTTGCATGCTAATGCTATCATTTAGATTATGCTGAACGGCTAAGTAAAATATAAATGTTATATCGTTTCACGGATGTTTTTTTTTTATTTTTTTAAATATGCGACATATGGCTAAACGTGGAGCTACAACTGGTGTTGTGCTGCCACCATCAGGAGATGATGGATAACTACAGTCAACAGGAGCACTGTTTAGTAATACGAAGCGTTTACGACATTTTCAATAACACATGGAGATAAGGAAACTTTATTGCCATGCACTTTAATGACATACAAGTGAAGTGGGGCAAAATCTTATAGAAACTGTATGTCATATGCAAAAGTTTGATCAGTGCTGAACATTTTCAAGATTGTCCTTTATAAATCAACGGTTGTGCAGATCAGCAATTTCAGTTAAATGTATCATTTAGCAGATAAACACAGTGATATTTGAGAAGTGGAATTAGGTACATAGGATTTACAGAAGGTGATTTTTTTTAGGAAACACTTTTCCTGATGTTAATACCTTTAGTACTAATTATATGTGTTTGGTAAGCTCATTGAATCTTGACCTAGACACAAAGTGGAGCGCCTTTCTGTCTCCCAAACGGCCGTTGCCATTTTGACCGGCGGTGCCATTTCCGAACGTTTCCGACCATTTCCGATCATATTTTTTTTCTGCCCAAAGCCTAAACCTAACCCTAACGTCTACCCTAACCCCTATCGGAACCTCTAAACCTAACCCTAACCCCTAAACCTAACCCCTACCCTAACCCCTAAACCTAACCCCTAAAATAACCCCTACCCTAAACCCTAAACCTAAAAAAATGTGAAAAAAATTCTGAAACACTCCGAACGCACTCGTAAATGGCACCGCCGGTCAAGAATGGCAATGGCCGTTTGGGAGACGGAAAGGCGCCAAAGGGGAAGTGATTCATAAGAAAGGGTATTTAAAGTGCAACATGCAGGGAGCCTCAACAACAGTGAAATGAGCTGAAACGATTATTCAACATCATGGGTTAGGGGGAGGATACAAAAAGCTAGCTATGAGATTTAAAATGTCAATTTCCACTGTGAGGCACATACTGAGGAAATGCAAGATCACAGACAGTTGAAAAGAAAATTCAGGTAAGGAAAGGCGAAGGATGGTGAGAACTGAGAACAGTCAAACTCAACCCACAGAGCAGCTCCAAAGACCTACAACATGCTCTTGCACCAGATGGTGTCACCGTGCATCATCCAACTATTCAGCGCTGTTTGCATAAGGAGATGCTCTATGGGAGAGTAATGCAGAGGAACCCTTTTCTGTGCAAACTTAGCGAGTGTGAAACGAACCGGAGGTTGCTGCATTAGAATCACTCAACACATATGATTGGATAAGAGAGAGCACATGACGTGGAAAAACCTGTCAATCAAATCGTGTTATCCAGTGACAGCGCAGTAGGTGCGACAAGCGCCGTGACAACCAAGCCCACGTACGCATAGCCCGTACAAACTCCCCCGTGCTCATTGGTCGATTGATTCCGTACCGACGGCGATCCAGATTTTCCCAGACTCAATGCAAGCGTCCAGTGGTGTCTGATGCGTTGGCGCTGTATTGGTTCTGGCTCGCCAGGCTGTAGAGCCGATTACCGTCAAAGTGATCAATAAACCGTCAAAGTGATCATGGTGTGTATATGCTCGATACGTTTCCAGAAGAGGAAAAAGGGAGGTATGTGTAAATCATAAACAGGGGAGAGTGTAGCGAGTGTGAAACGAACCAGAGGTTGTGCATTAGAATCACACAATGCATATGATTGGATAAGAGACAGCACATGATGTGGGCGGGGGGAGTTCCCAGCATGCAACAGCAGCATGGCAGCTGGGGAAAGTGCCACCCTGACTGGAAAGGTCTGTGCCTAGGACAGTGTATATAAGCAGTTGGTTGCCCTACAGTTATCAGCAGTACAGCCTATTACTGTCAAAGCGATCACTGTGTGTGTATATACTCGATTACATTTCGCCCTCGTTACATATACACCAGAAACAGTGCTGCCTGAGATATGCTTAAGCAATTTTCAGTGTAGCGGTTCGCATTTCTGGGGGAATTTTATACACACATGGACACTTGGACACATCGTGACTCATTGTGATGTCATCTACACACCCCCTCGGCTGTCGTCTTAAGACACAGGGGAATTCAGTGTTCTCTCTCTTCTGTGTCTAGCTCTTGACAATAAAGGAGCATTATGCTAGAGGCTGGTTTCCTCATTTCACACCTACCTCTACTTCAGCTTAATTTTGGAATGAGGTGCTGTGGACTGATGGAACTGAAATTGAATTATTTGGACATGAGAGTCAGTATGCATGGCAGAAGAACGAAGGTGGCAGAAGACAGAGTTCCAAGAGAACGTGGAGAATAGAGAATAAATGTTGTATTTTTATTTTATTATTACTAATATAGTCCATTACGTTCTAAAAGTTTCAGTCTTTGTTGTTACCTTGGTATATGCACTCGACTTGGCGCTGGATGCGTTGTTTGACACTGCCATGTCTCTTTCCATCCTCTTTCATGACATTTTTGGGACTTCTGACGCTGTGACAAGCGTCAGCTCGTTGTGGTAGGAACACACCATGCTTCTGCGGCACATTAAATAACTCTATACACTGTATTCTATGCGTGGTTCGAACTTCGAAGTCATAATGTGAATGTAAACACAATTAAGTATACATTTATGTTTATGCAATTACTGAAGTCCAAAGCAAAATCTCAAAGGTGTCCAGACATCACCTGCTGCTAACTAACACTCGAAGTTTGACCAAATATTCTGTGCAAACTAATTTGGTTAAATTATTTCATATTATTATTGAATTGACTTTAATTCCATCAGTCAATGAATCGATCGATCATAATCTTTATTCTTTTCTTTCTTGAAGCTCCTAGGTAATAACCTGCATGAGTAAAAAACATTCTCTCAAGGTATCAACTTGAACAACAGAAGTCAGGATAAGGTTCTTCTATTATGGGTTTTCATTCCACCACACTCATGGAGGGATTGAGATATTATTGACCTACAATGGGCTGAAAGGAAGATATATGTCTTGGTTGGTGCAGCGATTATATATTTTTGGTACTAAAGTTAACTATTAAAATAGTTAATTGATTATGTATTATTCATTGACATCCCGAGTATAAACATAACAGCAGATAAACATTTCTATTTTCTGAAACAAAATGCATGTGCAGGATTTTTGTAGATGAAAATTACTGAATTTGAATAACATGAGATTTGGGAGAAGACATGAGAAAATACGCCGGTAGTACAGGAAAATACGCCGGTAGTGTTATGATTCCTGCTGGTAGTTGTTTACAACTGCCATTGAACATGCAATAAGGAAGTTTGGATGTGTGGAACTGGATACAATGCCTACTAGGCCTTAGGCCCAAGGAGAGTGTTGTGGAAGTCTCACAGTACGCCAGAGATACTGGCCGAATAACGTGAGTAAAGATTGGACTCACGGAAATAATTTAGCTCTAGGCATGAACCGTAGATGCGACTCTGTGCCAACCAGCTAGCCTCATATACACAGATGGAATTTGTACGAGTAGTAGTGGCTCGAGACGGTCACAACTCGACGAGTGTGATAATCATTGGTAGCTGGCCCCTATCCAATAAAGTTTTGGAGAAGGGACTACGGAGTGTTTTGAGTCGCAAGTAATGGTCCGCTGCTAGAGAGATCTACGCACTAACAGGCGAGAGTGGAAAAGCGTCTAGCGTTAACTCCCAGCAGAAAACCATAACCGCATGGTTGAGGCCGAGTTATTTAAACGTTGGATTAGGTAAAGGTGATTCTCAGCCTCGGGATCCAAGACAATGCCAGCAGGCTGAACCAAACGATGCCTGCTGGTTAAATAGAGTGAGCCACAGGTGTTAGCCGTTAGCCATACTCTTCTTCGTCGCTCGACCCTTACCGAAAGCAGAGCACCCAGTGCCATAAGGGCATAGCGCCCTCTACCGCAAGCTTTCGGAAGCGCTGCTTAAAAGCGGCGCCGGACACAACAGGTAGGGAGGTTCGAATCCACGACTCAATGCAACATTGAGGTGTACGCATGCTTACAGTGATCTGCCTAACAGACTAAGGTAATGGGGAGCACAGTATTTCCATTTTTATAACTAGAGGACTAGAGTAGAATTATGCAGTCGGTTCCGGGGGACATCCCCGAAACGCCATGGAAGCACCAGTAAAACCCAGCAATTTTGTAGAGTCAGGTGCTCTGTTGGAATTGTGACATCACTGGGGCATGGTACAGGGTGTTGTTATGCATGCTTTCCAGTGCACTGCCTAACCGACTGAGCTAATGGGCAGCACTATAGACAAGTTTTTGACCCTTTTCCGGTTTACTTCCTTAACTACCCTCATCTTTGCTCGCCACTTCCGGTGCCATTTATTTTGCTTTTTGCATTTTTTCCAACAAGTCTAATCAGCGAAAGCACACACCTACCACGTTATTTTAAATGGATGGTGGCAACTTGTGTTGTGATATTCCACACCCAATTGCTCGCATGCAGATCTCTGCTCACCAAACGCATGATGGAATAATCTGCGCAACCCATTCCGTTTACTCACTTAAGTTGGAATTACCAGTGAAGCAGCCATCCCATTGGTCCAGAAGAACATGTGACCACATCTGTGAGTAACTTCAAGTCGTGTTTTCCCTGTATTTCATCAATACTTATACTATACAATACTGTAAAATGGTGATCGAAGCGGGGTGGATGATGTGTAATTTGTCACAGAGCGAGCTGTAGTGCGCAGATTTTGAAACGTGCGTTTTTTTGTGACAAATTCAGCCACTTTCGTCCACTACAATCACTTTACACAGGGAAATATACAGACACAGGAAGTGCGTTTCAACGAGAGGGACACATGTCAGCCCCCTGTATTCCGCAGAGAAACTTGTCTATAGAGTCTTGGCGTACAAGATTTTGTGCAAGTATTATTACACAAAGGAAAAGTCATCCATCTTTCGGAGAAAAAATAAAATTGCTTTATCTTACAAACAAACAACTATTGAAACCAACCAAGGTAAAGAAATGTGGGGCAAATCCAGCCACCTGGTCAGAAGTTATGGACCAAACTAAAATCTGACATCAACATCTTGAATTCAGCCATCTTGTTAATGTTGGCCTCCAAAAACCTTCATCAGTTCCTGAACCTACCCTAGAGCATTAACACACCAAATCTGGGACAAATCCATTCAACATCTAACAAATTGCATTAACGCAAAGGATCTGCCGAGGCGGCGCATGCAATGCCATTACATCAGAGTTTCGGGGATATAATTAGGGGCCAGGAAGCAAAGCTATGAAGGCACCTTAAGTGTTTGAATTCAGAATCAGAATCACTTTTATTGCCAGTCATGCATAAACACACAGGAAATTGACTTTGGACATTTGGTACACGCCCTGGTACAGTAAATAAAACATAGTAAAAAGATAAAATAACACCGTGGGAAAATACTACAATGAAAAATAACAGCATAGTAGAAAAATATACAATAGTGGCACTGTCAAAAATATAGATAATAACAACAAAATTACACAGCCAGAAGTAATAAATACAATGAAGTAAAATAATAATATATAAGTGATATAAAGTGACATCGTTAGAATGTAACAAGTTCACAAATTACAAGGACAGCATAAACCATCCTATGGTGGTCTACAGCAAACCAATAGAACCGCATGTAGGAACATTCTGACAATTGGCCCACTGATTCTAGATTCAGCATTACCCACAGCAATATCACTTTCAAAAACCTAGTGGTATACCCTGAAATCCTTGGACCAAGCTGAATCTAACGCAACCTGCTCTGTCAGTTCTGAGCAGGGCTCCGAACCAGTTCAAGGAACAAAAACGGAAACCGAAAACGAACAGAATTTTATGAGGAGCGAAAACGGAAACGAAAAAAGATTTCCTCAACTGTTCCAGAACAGAAAAGGAACATCGTGAAATCCACAAAATGGGGAGTATGAGGTCTAGATTGTAGGGTCTAATTGACACAGCTCCTTGTAACTCTGCAAATTGACACCAAATAATAAATATTAAACTCTCTCTGTAGTTGTACAGACTGAAAGAGTCAATGAACTTTGACACTGCATATTTAACACTGCAGAATTTACTGTGTAGACTGCTCTAGATTGACTCACTAGATTTTATGACGGCATACCATAACCTGTATGCCCTTTGTGTTTCTGCTATGTCCTCTGTCTCTGTGAACTTGTGTCATTGTCAATGGCATTAAACGAGATTATGATTCACGTCTACTCTCAGGGATAATCTTCAGTGCTTCAAAGCAAAACAGTGTGTTTGTGTTTGTGCTGCACCAAATTAGTTCACATCAGACAGTTGTCCGTGATGTCAGACGACGGGAGTGTACACCAACATGTCTGACCTTCTCAGGGCGCGTCTCGCTCCCATTAACATTTACTGTTCAGATCAGAGCCTGTTCCAAAGGTCAGATCGGCTCCAGCCAGACAATCACAACACAACTATCGACGGCGTTCCACAGCGAGGCCGCGGAAACTGCTGCAGCACCCTCTGCTGATAGCACACGGTTCCACATTACCGCCTGTCAAATGGTAGATTCATTGACACTTCCCATTTGTTGGACAATATAGGATTGGGTCATAATTCATTAACAACGTTGTCCCTGAGAAGCTGACCAAACCTGGTGGATAATCAGAAATGGCAAAAGTACACACATTTCTTACTTGAGTAAAAGCAAAATAATTTTGAAAAAAAACAAACAAACTA
>OMKY01144211.1:0-14602 GCA_900302395.1 Bregmaceros cantori
CTCCGAACACGATGTAGATGGTTTTAAGACATGGTACCTTGGCCTCTCCGAACACGATGTAGATGGTTTTAAGACATGGTACCTTGGCCTCTCCGAACACGATGTAGATGGTTTTAAGACATGGTACCTTGGCCTCTCCGAACACGATGTAGATGGTTTTAAGACATGGTACCTTGGCCTCTCCGAACACGATGTAGATGGTTTTAAGACATGGTACCTTGGCCTCTCCGAACACGATGTAGATGGTTTTAAGACATGGTACCTTGGCCTCTCCGAACACGATGTAGATGGTTTTAAGACATGGTACCTTGGCCTCTCCGAACACGGTGTAGATGGTTTTAAGACATGGTACTTTGGCCTCTCCGAACACGATGTAGATGGTTTTAAGACATGGTACCTTGGCCTCTCCGAACACGATGTAGATGTCCGACGCGGGGCTCTTGAAGACGTCCGGACCGCTGATGACAAACAAGATGGACTTGGATTTCCTGATGGTGATGCGAGTCACCCCGTGGACCGGCTTCAGTCCCAGCTTGGCCATGGCCTGAGAGAGACGGAGAGAGCGCTCATTGAAGTTATCAAATCACAGCACAGTAGGCGCGACGAGTGGCGTGGAGGCCCAAGTCTCAAACACCTATTTGGGCGACCATCTAATTTGTCTGCCTGCTTGGTCCAGACCCTCCGGACCGTCTAGTTGTGTGTGATGCGTGGATGATGAGTTGGTTCTAGATGCCTCACCTTGCGTGCTTTCTTCTCACTGCGACTCTGCTTTGGTCTGCTCACGCCTTCCTCCACATGGGACTGCAACACACGCGGTAAGAGTGAAAAAGCGAATAACAATTATAGTAACTAGAATCACTCAGAGAGTGCAAACCTGTGCCGTAGTGCTACAAAAAAATAGTACTTCTAGTCCTAGCAGTATGTGTGGCAACCCATTATCAATGCAAGTGCTCGAGCAGCGCGATTGCGATTGACCCATAGACTGTATTCTCACCGGCGAACATGCCAACTACATTTCCCAGCGGCCCCATGCGACCCGGAAGTCTGGTCACGTGACCGTGGTGAGCGCCCAGCGATCTATTGGTGAGTTGGGGATTAAGTATGATTATGTTACTTATAGGCTACAGAAATACACCAAGAATTACCCGATTCTTCTGTGTGTCATTTCCAACAACTGTACAAAATTTAATCCAGATCCATGCACAACTTTTTCAGTTATCCTGGGGACAAACCAACCAACCAACGCAACCAAAAGATGATAATCACGAGAGAAAGTACATATTCATACATATTAGCTTCCACCTTCCTTTAAAAGGGCTGAATGTCTGATAGACAGATTCACATCAAATGCAAAAACACAAGTAACGTTTTTTTATCTGTCTAAGTTGATGACTAAACAGGCATTAAAATGGAACCCACAAGGTAAAAGGGGCAGAGGGAGACCCAACAACAACTGGAGAAGGAGCACAGAGCTGGATGTAAAGAAACAGGGAGAAAATGTCCCAAAACAGACAAGGGTGGAAGCTCCTCATCAACGGCCTATGTTCCGAAAGGGATGTAGATAGATAGATATAGTTTATTGTCCACACATGGAAATGGATCTTTGGTCTCACACAAAAAATAACAGAACTAGCAGGACAGCACAACCGCAACAATATTTACACGCAAACCCCCCCAAAAATTTAATAAAAGAACAAGTCAGCAGTGGTAGCTACAATAAAAGAAGGTCATAATCACAACAAAGTATTCAGTGCACAAATGTCCCTTGGACCAAATTAATTTTTAAAAATGTTGCGTTTAGCACATGGCACTCTGTACGACTGCCAGAGGGGAGGAGTTTGAGTGGATGGGAGGAATCCTTGGATATTTTAATAGCTTTGTTATTTACAACGTTGTCATCATAGACTGTATATAAGTAGATGCAGTGTGTGTGACGTCATCCTATTGCTTTTATCCTAGCCGGGTTGAAGCCTCCGACCGCAAGGTGCCATTGCTGAAAGTACCCGTATATCCGGAGACAAGAAGAGGTAGAGAGAGCTCTACGGTATGTTAGAGAGAGATACCCCACGTGCGACTTCTTCCTGTGGCACTGTCCGCTAGGGGCGCCAACAACAGAGTCAGAATGAATGGGATCCTATGGGAGCTGAAATAAAAAATATTAACGCCAAATCTGACACGTTTGTGAAATTATCACCCCCTCACACAATGAACCATTCATTATCCCGACAATATACATTAAAATATCAATTAGAAACCATTTTTAAATAGGTTAAAACAGGCTGCTAAGGTTGGAATATTTGTATTGGAATTCCCATAGGGCTCAGTTTTCTGAGACTAGGCTCCACCAGCCTGAGGCCCATACCAACCCAGAAGTAGGCACGTACATCAAAACGAACGCGGTGTCCATTTTTATATACAGTCTATGGTTGTCATACGTGAGACCGAGTGACTTTTTGTCTCAGCCCTAAGATGTTTGACGCTAGGTTTATCACCCTCTGCAGCTTGGCCTCTCCTTTTCCATTCAGATTGCCGTACCACATGGCCACGTCAAACGTTAAGATGTAAAGGCCTAAAGAAAGAAGGGAGGAAAAGAAGTTGATGACACTTCCCAGAATTCTCACCTGCAGTGGAGAAACTGTGCAGGGCTCGATAGCCTCCAGTTCAGGCACCGAACCCTCACTTTCTGAGTCGTTACAGGAACCCACTGTGGTACACACACACAACACACACAAAAACACCCCCAAACACACACACAGACAAAACACCCCCAAATACACACACAAACGCACACAAACACACACACAATTTGTTTAACTTTGTTAATACACACAGACACATGCGTGGGTGTGAGAGTGAAGTCTGTGTATGTGTGTACACGTGTGGGCAAGCAAAAATACGGCACATGCGTCATAATGTCTTTTTAAATTGAGCAAAAGAAAGGCTTTTACTAATCCCGCCAGAACGCGTGACAAAATAACACAGACGTCAGGGGGTGATTGTGAATTGCCGGAGGTCCCCACGTCATTCAATGCCAGTGTGGATTGGATTATTGGTGAGCACTGACTCACAATTGTCTTTGAATGACTGCAGGATGTCTTCAGAGAACTTGTGTCGGCTGGCGACCGGACAGCACGGTTGTCTGTCGGCCAGAGCATGAGAGAAGTGCTGAGCCTCCCTGGACGAGCCCTCGGTGCCGAGCACTGGACCGTGTCCGCTGCCAGACGCGCTGACGGTGTGAGGACAGAGGTCCTGGGGAATGTCCTCTTCTTCGCTGTCCACCATGGAGCCTGGTGGATGGCAGTAGTTAGTCACGTGTTACAAGTCGCAGCATTTTTCTGACCTATTCGATTTAGTCGCGTCGTGTGTTATTGATAGAGGTGCACCGATCCGATCCTCAGATTGTTGATTGGGGGCCGATCAGACTTTTTTCCAAGGATCAAGACTCGTGATTTTGTCCTGGTCCTGACTCGGGGAGCATGCCAAATGACAAATTGGCAATTGTGCCAAATAGTTTGGGTACAACCAATTTTTGCAGGATCAGAACTCTGTATCGGGACTCGGTATCGGGGATCGGGACTTGGTACCGGAGATCGGGATCGGCCGAAAACCAAAGGATCGGATAGGCAGCAAAAAAATGTGATATGTGCACCCCTAGCTATTGACATATTTGGCAAGCGGCAGGCCCAGTTCCAATTTTAATAGTGATAAAAACAATACTCTTGTGTGGAGGGGGGCATTAGGATTAAACCTAAACCCCAACCCTGAAACAACCTGCACCCTTCAGTAACAGTTACATGCTTTGCTAGAAAATGAGCAAAACATGCAATAGGAACAGTAAAGATACATTATCACAGCACCTTTGTATGTGTTGATCCCACTCCAAGTCATGGACGGCCGAGTGGGAAGGCTGGACAAGGCCAACTTAGGTTGAGGACCTTTCAGGTGCGATGCAGCGGCAGACTCTTGGGTCGGCCTGGAGAGCCTTTGAGGTGACGGTATGATGGAATTTGTCGTAGAAGCAGAAGATATGACGGTGACAGGTGCGCTGGACGTGGACAGGACTCCTTTTGGGTTCTGTCTGTTCCCGGGAGGAATCTGTGACTTGTTTGGGCCACTACTGCTCATCGGCAGAGCTTGCGCCATTGTGTGATTGGGAAGGGACTCCTGGACCGGGGTAGTGAGGTTATCATCTGAAAGTTCTGGTGATGGCGAGAGGACAGGGCACGGTGAGGAGGAGCTGCTAATTATATTGTTTTCATTAATATCCTTTGGGTGTGCTCTCTCTGTTGGCCTATTATCCAGTATGTGTTGTTCCTGTTGATGTTGATGTTGGCTTCTACTCTCAAGAGTTTTGTCCAGGCGAGTATCATCCCCATTGCTGGAACTATAGTCTCCAGGACTGGAACTGGACTTGTCCGTGGCCACAAGGCAGTTCTGGCCATCCTTATCAGGCATTCGGGGCGCTGCGTGGCGCTTGCTCTTGTTCTGCTTGCGTCCTCTCTTGGAATTGGTCCGTACCGTAGTTGGAGTGCTGTGCTCGCTCGCCACAGGAGGACCATTTGCTTGTAACCTGAAATACTCCTCCTGATGAGTGTAATGCAGTGGGTTACTATGGGACGGCTTTCTGTTGTTCCCATCCTGTGTCTCGATCTGCTGAACACCTTCATCATCCTGTCTGTCAGTTTCATCCGGTATGTTCTTTGTATATCTTGGACACACATTTCTTTGTCCGGGTTTCACGTCAAGTGAATCTTTGTTCTCAACCATGTCATCGAGTTGTTTCTCTGACTGCCGAACGAGTCTATCGTTCTGTACACCGCTGTATTTTACTTCCTCCTGTCCAATATTAGATCCTTCTCCCGAATTAGGAAGGTCTGTCTCTTGTCCTTTAATAGTAATGCTCTTCTCTAGCTGGCTGACTTCTCTAGAAGTGATACCACTGATTGAATCTTTTCTTTGACATTTTGTGGGTTGTTCAACATTCTCTGTCAACAAAGGATTCAAAGGTTCCCCCATGCTCTTATCTGTAGGCGCTGATACTATTTCTTGGTGTTGCATAACCGTTCTTGACTGAAGAGATTTTGGTTTGGAAACAAAGAGGCCGAAGGATCCTCCAACTAGAGATAGATCAACATCATAGTTCTTTGAAGACTTTGATGGAGACAGCTTGTTCATTTGGCCTATTACCTCTTCATCAGATTTTTCTCTCAGAAACACGGTCGGATGGGGGTCAGAAATGTTGCAGCGACCACCCCAAATATCTTGTGCTAGATTCAAACAGCTCTCATCCGGTCTCCGTTCCAAATGGAATTGATCTGGAATCGCATCATCAATGAGTGGAATATTCGAAGTGGACTCAATCCCGGCAATGTGTGAACTGAGGGTGTTCAACTTTTCAGACAAGGCGTTCAGAGTACCACTCACCGACGGCAGATCTTGAGCATTTTTTTGGTTTTGATGATCTTGTGGTTTCACACGTATATTTACATTATCATACAAAAATCCGGAGCTTCCGTCTTCTCCCCCACCTGCCTCAGATATTTCTTCAATTGACCGCCAGTGAGACAAATCAGGTTGAGGAACTCCCTCCCCTATCAACTCTATATCTGCCATACCCTCTCCTTCCCACAAAGCATTGTTATTATCTTTATCTTCATCATCACAATTGTCATTCTCCCCAGAGTCGATATCAGGTATGTCCAGCGCCGCCATGGCCAGCTGTGCACTCTGCCCTTCCATGGTGCACATGAGCAGGCTTTCTGAATCCTTCATATCATAGCCCTTCCCCAGGGTGAACGCCAACGACTCGATTCCTCCAAAAGCACCAAGCGTTGCTGCGTCTCCGTGCTCCAAGGCTAACCTCAGTTCCCTGTCACTGGTCCTCCATGTCACAGTGTCCCGACCCTGTACTTCAGTGGTGTCCGCATTCTCCCTCTTTGGGGAGATGGCGAGGGGTGTGTGTGAAGACGCAGGAGCGACTTGTCCACAGTCGTCATTGATCCCGGTGTTTTCCCTCAGATTTTCTTGAGCAGAATCACACGAGCCGACGTCTGTATTCAGTATCAGATTTTCAGAATGGTCCGAAACACTCTCTGAACAAGCAGACAGTGGAATGTTACTGGGATTATGGACCGGATCCTTGGTGTAAGAGAGGAGAGGAACTCCTTTGTTCAAGTCATTGGTAGCATCATCTGGTGGACCTGCCATTAGTAACGTGCTACTCCTTTCCAGGTATTCACCACTTAAAGATGTGCCCGTGTCCAAAGCATTACCGTTTCGCTGATCCAGCTCAAGGTTCCCATGGTCCCGCTGCAGGTGTGCTGCAGTCATGGTGTGTGTTTTCCCTGACATTGACGGCAAACTTTGACACGTTCTGTTGGGCTGATGTTTTGTTTTAAACTGAGGATATTTTGGCCTTATAAGAAGCTTAAATGAATCTGCCCCCAAGTCATCTGTTAACTCCTCAGAGACACAACTACCTCCGTCTTCCTTCTCTGAGTGTTCTTTGTTGCTATCTTCACCACCCGTTTCCCTTTGTCTTTCTAGAGATGCCTGGCTGTCTTCCCCGCTTGGGTTCTTTTGAACTGCTGAAGGGCAGTACACCGCGTGGAAGCAAACAGCATGACTTGAACAAGGTGTATCAGGATAAACACCTGAATCAACTGGAGAGCCGGTCGCATCGACAGCACTGTTTTTAGGCCAAAGAGGGTACTGTGATGACTCAGGAGAAATCTCCATTGCATTTCCACTGTATGACGATTGCTGTTGTTCATGGACACACCCTCCACTGCGCGATATTGTGTCATAAGACAGTTCACCAAGTTTCTCTACTAGTTTCTCTTGGACAGAGGCAGGTTGTAGATCACCTTCGAGCTGCAACGTGTTGCGATTCAATGGCTCAGTATTTTTGGGTTCTGCCGACTGTGCGTGCCTCTCTGTGCTGTACAGGCGCTCATCCTCCTCTCCGTTGTACGAAGCAGAGTCTAAAGAGTCGTCGGTGTCGTGTGGATAGCAAAACGACTCATCCAGGCCCTCGTTGATGGATGTTTCTGATAAGGAATGAAGGAAGGAGGCGGATGTGTCTTCTTCTGTCAAGTGTCCTACCTTAACGTCATATTCCTCTTCATCTAAACACACATCATCCTCCACAACTTTCTCCTCTTGAAGAGCCTCGTCGCTGTCCTCGGTGGCAGTGGTTGCCTCCAACTCAGCCGCATCTGCAGCCTCGCCATCTTCATCATCCTCATAATCGTCATCTTCATCATCGTCGTCTACGTCTTCAACGTCGGCTTCGTCTTCGCCGGAAGCATATGCATCGATGTTGTTTTCTTCACCACCTGTATTCGCTTCACAAACATCCTCAGTTTCATCCTCGGTAGGAAACAGGGTGATCTCCATGGAGTCTGCCTGGAATATGAGGCTCGTGTTGAGTGGGAAAGACAGGAGGGATGCCGGAACCATGCGGTCCTCATTGGGCCCGTCATCGTGGTAGGCTCCTGAGAAAAGCATGAAGGAATTTGAATCAATGTCACCAAAGGCCCCCAGGATGGGAGAACTGTGGCTGAAACTGGCTGAGGAGGGCGTTGCAGTATCTGTGTCATTCCCCAGGCCATCAGAGTCCAGCTCCAGCTGCAGGATTCTATCCCTGATCACCTGATCTTCTGACCTACATGCTTCCAGCTGCAATTCAAGGCCTTCATGTGGGGGGCTTGTGGAATATTCTGGTTCTTTCAACGGACAGAGAGATCCTTCAGAGCCATTGGCATCGTCTTGGGATTCACTGCTTCGGCCACTACTGCTCCTGCGAGGGGAGACGTCGTCTGACATCCAGTGGCTGTGAGAAAACATGGACCGGGAACAACCGCTGGACTCCAGGAGATCTTCGCCCCTATGCAAATCGTCTTCCTCAAGAATTACTGTATTGGACAAGCGGGGACTCTGCCCAAAGTTCTCAGGGGTATATATGCAGAAAGCTTCTCCTCTCTCCAGTTCCTCTCGTTCCACCCTCCCTCGAGTCCTGTCCTCGCCAACCTCGTCGCCGATCTCGGATAGAGAGCCAACAAAGCAAGCAGGCACCTCCAACGCCTCTTCCCCATAAAGCATATTAGGGGAGGTGCATGTGGAGGAGGTGTATGAGGAGGTCCAGCTGCCACCTTCAGCTGTAACGTAGGAGCCCGAGGGTGAGGTGAGGGGCGAGCAAAGATCTTCGCTGTCAGAGGGAGAGGCCGGGGAAAGAGGATATACGGGGGAGCCCGGGTAGGAGCGATGTTTCATGTGTGCATGGCAGGTGGCAGCCTTGATGGGAGTGGAAGGAGCAGTGTAGTAAGGATCGGGGTCAACGTATGTGGGCACACCGACTCTAAGCGGGTCAACGCTATAGGTTGGCTCCGTAAAGGACAACACCACGGGGTAGTCGAGCTCAGGGAAGGGGGCGGAAGGCACTTCATTCTGGGATGTGGAACTACATCCCTCACTAAGAATCTCTGACAAAATGTCATCATCTGCAAATGTGTCTGTGGATGATGAAGAAGGCGCTGGGATGAGGTTTTGGATGGGAGAAGGGAATGAATGTGTTTCTTCTGTGGTGGAGCCCTGAGCCGGAGAAGCTTCACGGTCCGGGATGCCAGGAAGGGGTATAACTTTGGAACTTCTGGTGGAGGACTCTGTTTTCTGTTTTTCTTGTTTGACTCCAGAAGTCTTTCTCAAGGTCTCCTGGCCCATTACCACCCTGGTGTCAATCGTGTCAGGCTCCTGGTAGTCACTTTCCACCTCGTTGCCCGTCAGGACCTGCAGTCAAGTGGAAATCATGTCAACACAACACAAAAGTTCAAAAGTTACTTTCTACTTTTACTCGAGTAAATTTGAGGTTAAAAAAAACGACTTTTTACTGAGATGTCAGCAATTCGCTACTCGTTACATTAACTTGGCCTTTAGCGACACCCGTTGGGAACTGTTGGCACATATGTTGCCGTCATATCTCTCTCTCCTCCTCTCAGGCACTCTCTCTCACACTCTCTCTCTCTCCCCCTCGGGCCCTCTCCCTCTCTCTTACTGTCCCTCTCACGGTCTCCATCTAGCATTTAGATTTTGAAAAGAGAATTTGTCCTCATTTTTTTTACTCAAAGTTACTCAGTACTTTCACTATTTTAGTAACATTTTTAGGAACATACTTTCTTTTAACCTTTTACTTGAGTAACTGTGGATGACTACTTTTTACTTTTACTTTAGTAATATTTTGCTGCGGTAACAATACTTTGACTCAAGTCATTTTTATGGCTACTCTGCCCATGTCTGTATGTTGCTAGCGCTGTGTGAGTGTATGATAAAATGTACATATAGTAAATAGTAAATGTTACAGCATTTAATCTGAGTATCTTCAAAGATGCCGATAGCCGATACATTATTCACATCTTGGATTGATTGCCATTTCCTTGAGGTGTTTGCAGTGGTGGGAAGTAACAAATTACATGAATGAATGAATGATTTATTTTGTACCCACAGGTAAATTCAGGTTGCAATGAATTAACACAGACATTCAACTGATCACATGACAATAATACACTGCACAGTACAATAAAGACATAAAATAAACATGAAACAGAACTATAAAGATAAAAATCCACCTCCCATCATCATCTTATGCTGCATTACATGTGTAAAAAATCAAAATCAAAAATTGTCCCTTCTGACAACCACCAGTTATCACCATCCCTTATTAGAGTGGATAATGGCTGCGGGGACAAAGCTGGACCTATGTCTGGAGCCAAAGAGCCGTTGCATTTGCCTTAGATACAGGGCTTCTGGACTTAATTGTGTTCCTCCGATTGACCATTGACATTTACTCACGTTACTACTTTTCCTGCGTAATTTGTAATTTTCTAAGTAGTTTTTTGCATTTTTACATTAGTACATTTAACTCATTACAATTGAGTCCTCTCACATTACTGATTACAAAACATATTTGTGGATGGCGAAAAATTTGAATTTGGGTGGAAAGTTAAAACTCCTGTGCAGCCTGGTGACCCAGAACCAGAAGTAATTTTTTACTTTTACTTGAGTACATTTTGATATAGGTAATTTTACTTTTACTCTGAGTACAATTTAAGCAAAGTAAAAGATACTTTTACTTTACTAATTTTTAAGTACCCTTTCCACCGCTGGGTGTTTCATATTTTTAAAAACAAACCAAGTTCAATATTAATTTCCAATCTAATACTTCAAATTTAAACCAGTTCTATTTTTGGATGACATCAAAACTAAACTCACCACTTGCTTTCAGATGCTACATTTGAACATTTTTTTAATTGGACAGTGCTTAAATAAACCTTGGTTTTACACAGAGATGGCAAGTAATGAAGTACAAATACTTAGGTACTATACTTGAGTAAAAGTTTCAAGTGTCTGTACTTTTAGAATTACTTTTTTCTGTGATTACTTTTTACTTGTACCGAGTACATTTTTAACAAAAATATTTGAACTTCTACTCCTTACTTTTACCAAAACAGGCTCGTTACTTTTTCTCTCTTTTTTGCGCCTTGGAATAATATGAGTCAGTAGGGGGTCAGTATAGTACAGTCCCAGTTCTTAAGTTAATAAATGGTTTTAATTTAGTCGCGAGATACAAGCTAAATTAGGCTAGGTCGTTTCACTGAGGCTAGGTCATTTCATTGAAAAAATGAAATTTACATACAATTCTATTGCTAGTACTTTGTACCTTATACTTTCAAAAATGCATTTGAGTACATTTTAGAGCCTGTACTTTTTACTTTAAAAAATACTTTTTCAGTACATTTCTCAGCCTGTACACTTTACTTTACTCAAGTAGATATTTGGATCAGTACTTTGTAGTCTTACTCGAGTTGTTTTTTTACTCTTACTCAAGTAGGAAATCTGAGTACTTATGCCATCTCTGGTTTTACGTGAAATGACAGTATCCAGAGACAAGAGACCTTGATTCTCTCCATCTTCAACGGGACGTGGCGCCCACACGGCCCGTGTCCTCCCAGCCTCCCTGACAGCCGGGACGTCTTGCCTCCCTGGCGATAGTCAGATCCCTCCGGCTGGGGCCGTGACGTGACGGAGGACGTCGGGCTGGGCGTGGCGCGCAGCAGGTGCGGCCCGAACGGGGAGGTGCACAGCGAGGGGAGCGCCTTCTGAGGAGTGCTGGGCGAGGGGCTGGAGCCGCTGTCGCTAGGGGAGGAACGGCTGCTCCCGCTGGGGGTAGAGCTACTGTCGCTAGGAGTGAAGTCCGCTGAGAGTTGCCGAGCCATCCCTGAAGAAAAGGAGACAGAGCACACACCCTGTTAACACCCGGGAGAGACACACCCTGTTAACACCCGGGAGAGAGAGAGACACCCTGTTAACACCCGGGAGAGACACATCCTGTTAACACCCGGGAGAGACACACCCTGTTAACACCTGGTAGAGAGACAACCTGTTAACACCCGGGAGAGACACACCCTGTTAACACCTGGGAGAGATTTGTGTTAATGCTGAAAAGGTTACAACAATAACATATTTAATGATTCAAGAAATTGCATCAATAGAATATCCACCCATCTCTGTCAGTGGATTTTAATTAAAATTATTAATACCAGGGCTTGAAAAAAAAATCCATTTTTAAAACGTTCCGTTCCGAAAGGTTCAGGCAGGTCTATATTTAACGTTTTTGTAACTGTTCCACCACCAAAATATTGGTCCTGAACCGGTTCGGAACACAAAAAATATGTTTGTTCTTAAAGTTCCTTATATTGTGCAATGCTGAGTTTAGATATAGTTTATACAAAATATATTTGGTGGACTTTAAAAATTCAGTGCAACTGTATTAACGCCATTACGTTCGCTTCCTTGTCTGTCCACAAGATGGAGCCCCAGATGCATGGGGCTTGATGACTGACAGTGAAAGTGGACGGAAACAGACTCCCAGACATAGGATATGCTAAAAATGGAAAAAACGTTTTTAACCGGTTTTGTGGATTTCATGATGTTCTGTTTCTGTTCCGGATCATTTCGTCCACACAAACCGTTAAATATGTTCCCTATATGGTATACTCAGTATCCCACAATGCAAAAAATAACAGCCGAAGCTGGGCTCAAGGCGCTACACCAAAGTGATTTTTATTTTAGATTTAAGGAATATAGCAGCTATTTATCTAACTACCTTTCAACCTTGATTGTCCAGTTAAGCACAGTAATTTGGGATTGGTTAACAGAACTCCTTTAACGGAGGACTGGAAAAAAGAGAGAAGAAAGAAGAAAGAGGAGATCCAGACTTTCAAATCAGTCTCGATCTCGGCCTAGTTGAAAAAAAAAAAAACTACAGTTTTTGATTAGTTGTTATGTCATGTATATTGAATATACATGACAGCAGTACACACACATGGAATTTTAGTTGGGCATGAAATAAACTTTTAAAATGTTTTAACCAAGACACATAATAAGCAGTTGGGAGTACCATCTCATATAACTAGAGAACGTTTAGGAGATACCGTCTTTTGGTAAAAGCATGAACAATGAACATAACCACCACCATCTTTGGTTTTTTAGGGCGTTTGTTTCATCGTAAGTTCCATTTTCCCTATTTTTTTACCTATTGACAGGGTTAGTGTGAAAGTGGTTTGAGAGAACGGGGAAGATCTTGCAGAAATGTCAACGAGGGGAGGAGAACTGTCCCCACCCAGAGCACCACCTTTTCTCCCTCCTTCCCTCAGGGAGGCGCTACCGAGCCCTGCGCACCAAGACTGTTGGACTGAAAAACAGTTTCTTCCCTCAAGCAGTGATGCTACTGAACGCAAGGGGTAGCCGTGCCTTATATGTTGACATGTTACATGTACAGACTCTATGCCGGAACCACTTTATAACATGCGTGTGTTGCTTTTGTTATTTCTTCTTATATTATTGACCAGTTGACCTGTTCACTTTCTGCTGATCTTCAGAGAGTTGTTGCGTGCCCAACTAAAATTCCATGTGTATGTACTCGTATATACAACATGCCAAATTAAAATTGATCTTGAAACTTGAAGTAAGTCACAGGCACAATAAATGTGCTGGATGTCTTACCGACTGTGCCACAGAACCATACCTACAGTACACTATGCACTAGGCTTGGGCAATAAAGAATAATATTTCATATTGCAATATCTGAAAATATCAACAGTTGAGCTAAGCTATGAGCTAAGCAGGAAACCATGGCGAACACCACACATGAGGAAGCATCACTGATTGGGATGGGAGGGGACATCTGAGGATGTCACAGCTTGCAGCCAATCAGGACAATGGAGGCGTGACTCTTCAAGTCACGTTTCCATAACAGTGGCTATGCTATTTCTTTGGGGCTATGCCATTTCTTTGGAGCTATGCCATTTCTTTGTGGTTGTGCCATTTCTTTGTGGCTGTGCCATTTCTTTGTGGCTACGCAATTTCTTTGTGGCTATGCCATTTCTTTGTGGCTATGCCATTTCTTTGTGGCTATGCCATTTCTTTGTAGCTATGCTATTTCTTTGTGGCTAGGCTATTTCTTTGTGGCTATGCTATTTCTTGTCTCCACAGAGACGTCCAAATGACTGCCTGGTCCTGTCAGAATGGCTACAACATGCTGTTTGGGCTGCTGGAGTCTACTGGAGAGGAAGTATTGGAGATGACAGCTGGGCTATGATGCCAATTACAACCAGCAACTGATCCGCACCAACATCTGCTACACCAGGGAATCTGCTCCAGGCTCCGCGTCGCACACACATCGCACACCCATGCAAGACACAGTATACGCATGTGTGTTGCGTTTATGATTTCCCCCGGGGTATCCAGCAAAAGCGACAAGCATCAAGACTAGAGCCCGGGAGAGATCAAGAGTCCAGCCTCACTGAATGCAAAGGCGCAGTCTCTCAACCCCCGCGTCCGGCGAGGCTGTTGATACCCCAGGGTGTTTGCAACGGGCCGACGACTGTCTGAATCAATACCTCTGAGTTTCGAAGGGTGGCCCAGGCTTACCAAACTTTCCTTAGACCGTAGCATGGGGACCCCAGACAACCAGATCAACACCTTGACATAACCAGGGAAACCAGAAAAAAAACACCAACATCTCCGCTTCTGTATATGAACCCTCCTAAGTCAGTTATCGTGCATGAATTTTAGAGTTCCAAACCCGGAGCCTAAAATTGGCATGACTACATCGTCAGTGGTTTGTCCAGAACGGGTTCTTTGGACGTTTCGACCAGAAAAAAAAAAACAAAAGCCCTCCCCCGCTCTGTTAGGTCCCAGGGGTTGATCAGAACCCTCGTGCAGTCACGTATTTCCAATTATAATAGTCTAAATGAATCGGAGTATATTAGACAAAGACACTCCGAGGTGCGATTTCACAAAAGCGGTCGGGAATTTTGTGTGTGTGTGTGTGTGTGTGTGTGTGTGTGTGTGCGCGCGCGCGCCCGTACGGGGCTGCTGTGTCATGTTCCGGATGAGGACGGTGAGCTTCTGGACGAGAGAGGAAGCTATCACACCACCGAGGGAGGGGGAGAGGGGGAGAGAGGGGCGACACGGGGGAGAGGAGCTCAGTGCTGCGGCTACGCAGGAGGAGCGGGGAAAGTGCCGACTCGTTGTTAGAAAGGAC
>OMKY01144226.1:0-12969 GCA_900302395.1 Bregmaceros cantori
CACTCCCCTCACAGTACGCGTGCGGCCGTGCACACTCCAAGGTGTCTTCCATTCCAGACCCTCCTGTCCTTCCTATTAAGTGCTCAGCTCCAGCCACAAAGGATCTCTGTTGCGTCACCCTCTACTTTTGTTGAGCGGTTCCCGACGCAATCTGCCTGTTTTGTTCTATTAAACAGCCATGCAACCCGCTGGTGTGTGATGGGTTGAGACTGGAAGTTATTATTCCCCCCCCCCAAAAAAAAACAGACTCAGAAGTATGATGCACTGTTTTTTCATCACCTTCCTCTTCACTCACAACGTGCACAAACGCATTCAACAGGCGCACACACACACACGCGCGCACATCAACAGGCGCACAAAATCTTGAGAATGTTTTGAAGAAAGTTGGGTCAAGGTTTCCGAAACTGGATAAGATCATAGAGCGCCATTAGAGGGCCTCGATTATCTGCACTGACTGTGTTATTTCACTGGCTCCAATTCTCCCAGCCCTCGTTGAAATATGTTAACACTTCACACTTGACACGCAGGGGGAATTCATTGTGAAAGCTACTCAATGAGGCGATTCTCTGCAGACAATGGTCCTTTTCCCTGCACGCTGCCTCCATGTTGAAATGGCCTTAACTCTAACTTGACACAGTGGAATTGGGTCTCGTTCTGTCTTGCTTTCACTTGGTTCCTTAGTCAGATAGATGGGTACTTTATTCAGCTTCAGGGGAAATTACATTTTGTTGCTTCAGCAGGAAGAAGAACAGAATAATTGAAAACGGATTAATGCAAAAACCCAACTGACAATATTTCTTGATCTGACCACCTGTATGCATCTTTTGCATACAGGTGCAAACTTTCCACAGCATATTTCTAGAGCATGTATGGCATGTCACTATCTATCTATGCATTGCGCTGACCATTTCAATAAAGGTTGTCAACATTAACGGACTAGTCAAACACAAATTGAATGGCTATAAAATGTTTTTAACACATTTTCCTTGGTTTATCTTATAAGCTGTTGTGTTTTAATATAAGTGATAGAAATATGTCATATTTTAAGAATCTGTGCAACAGGGCTGCAACGATTAGTCGATTAATCAATGACCAATCGATTATTAAATTAATCGACAACTAATCGCATTGTTATTGTCGGCAGTTTTTTGCTGACACCACCACCTATTGATTTAAACAAATTTTATATTGCCTGATAATTTCTGAAAATCCAAAATATGATTAATATTATTCAACATTATTGATAAAAAAAGATGAACAAGAAGAAAACCCATCAAAATATTAGCGTAAAAAATAATTGTAATGAGTTTAAGCTGAATTGTAACTTAATTGTTGTACATTTGTTGGCCATCGTGAACCAAAATTGACTACATTTCAAGAAGCTCCTGTGAATATTTTGGGGATTTTGGATATCCAACCGATTAGTCGATTAATCGTTTCAATAATCGGCAACTAATCGACTATTAAAATAATCGTTAGTTGCAGCCCTAATGTGCAAATTTGCAATTGTTTGTTAAAGAGTTGAATACTTTCTTTAATTTGTCTCTCTTCCCCACCTCCAGGTGGACCTTTCTCCAGCACTCATGGCTCGCATCATCCTGGACCGGTACCTCCAGGATCAGCAAGGATCTGTTCGTGAGTCACATCTTGCTAGTCACTAGGGGTGTAAATAATATCGATTTTGTATCGATACAATGTATCGATACGTCCGCAAGAGTATCGATTTATTGATTTTTTTTCTATTTTTATCAATTTGCTCCTGGACATAATTCGGCGCCGTCTTCACTTCCTTAACACACACAAACACGCCGTGCGTGCCATGGCCATAGACTGAATGTGTTTATATACAGACTATGGCCATGGTGGAGCAGAGCCAGGAGAGTGAGACAGCGGAAAAAAAATGGCTAGGTAGTACATTCACTCCCCCGCGAACTCTCACTCATTACCTTCTTCTCCAATGGCTAGCCCTTTGGGTAAAAATAAATAAATAAATGTAATCATATCGAAACGTGGTGAATTCTTGAGTACCAAAAAAATTTAATCGTTGGGTCAGAAAATCGATACTGAATCGAATCACCATGGTGGGTGTGATTCAAACCCCTAGTCACTAGGGGTCCACGCATTACGCCGGCATTCCAAGGATTCACAGAGCCGACGCGGTGGAAGGCAGGATATTTGACAAATTACTCCTAAAGAGTTTGGTTAAATCTGAGACCGTTAAGGTTAGAAAGTTAAAAGTGTGTCCTGGGAACCAGTGGTTAAGGTTGATGGGGATTAGGAGATGGGTGCTGTGTGTCAAATTGGGCACTTGTGCACTCCGTGGACTATGTTTTAGTTTTAGGGGCGCTGTCGAGAGTGTCTGCTTCCATTTCAGTGCACTGAAAGTACCTGGATGCTGCACTAAAAGCAGTCAGAACCCCAGTGTCTGGATGATGGACACTGCACACACTAAACGGCCGCCATGTTGCTTACCTGGCGGAAATGGAATGACGTAGACATCAAGGATGAGCGCTTACGTGTTGTAGGCTTACGTAGTCCGTTCTAAAGTTCAAAGTTGGTAGCGAAACATGCCAAAGAGTCACAACGTCATTATCGGTTAAGTGAATGTGTAAATGTAGTACCCTGTATTTCAGTGCACTGACACAAGTGTGCCATATGAGACCTAGCCAGGGTTTGTTAAGGAGTAACTGGTATTGCTCCATATAATAATATAATAAGGTTAAGTTAACTGCATTCACAAGTCATGGAGGGATGGAGATGATTCTATATATTATAATATGTTTATTTATCATATTCAACAATAGATGGGACAAAGAACCTCTTCCGTCTCTTCATCTCGCTGGTCGAATGGCCCTGTCTTCAGGCATGGTGATTTTATACAGTCGTTAAGCCTGCCCTTGGAGTGGTCCAGTGACTTCAGTGTCTTTTTTTCAAGTTGGCACACTTGTGGTGGTCAGTTACATAACCTATCAACTGATGATGACTCATGTACATGAAGGTCAAATCTGCAAATATCCATGTAATTACCACGATCACTTTGGACAAACTTCTTCACTTCAACCCGATCTTTGCAAGCTTCCATTGCAATGTGTTGCAAAAGTTCCTTATGGGATGGCGGACTACCACTACGGCCTAATCTCATTGAGCCAATCTATACCACCTTTTCTTTCTCCTCTTCCTCATAGATCGCCTTGCTTAATCTGCTCGGCGTCTTTCTTTGTGTTTCACCCTCCGCTCCATGTTCCTCTCGTGAGTCCTTAATTTGTACCATGTCAAAGCGCCATCGGTTGGCTGTTTTTTCAGCCTGTCTTGTGCTGCGGGTCTTAATGAGAGACAGGCCGCAGTTCGTGTGGCTATCCAGGGAGTGTGTTGGAGGTGTGGGGGGCAATTAAACATGGAGAAAGACCACCCACCAATGGGCTGCAGTTCAATGCTAGCTCACTTCATCAGTGTTATTTATAACCCTTCCTAAACAACATCGTCCTTCACCCTTCAGTGCACCCTTCTCCTCCAATCACAGACAGGCATTCATTAGCGCTGGAACAGTAGCGTGATTTTGGCACACAGTCGGTGTACCAACAACTTCCCTAAGGAACTCTGGAATAGTCTCCAAATGTGTCAAAACAATTTTCTTGAGAATGTAAAGTTCCCATGTTTAGAACTCACTACCTGCGGCAAGCAGGTTATTTTTTCAGTCGTGTTGGTTTGTCTGTTAGCAGGATAACTGATAAAATGTAGATTTGTTGGAAATGACAAACAGAACACATGATTATATTTTGGTGCATTTCTGTAGCCTATGAGTAACATAATAGTGTGCACTGAAAGAGTGAATTTAAACGATAGCAGTCACCCATTATTTATTTCTTCTTTTTAAAATTGTTGCTCAATCGCTTTTTCATTTATTTATGTCAGTGGGAGATTTACTACAATTATTGCTGGGTATTCCAGTCCTTAAGGGTTGCACAGAATTGGGGAGAATTGGGCATTTGCAATACATATTTATTTGTTCTACCGGCTGAATCCACACTAGATGACGTTTTTATTTCATCCACAGCCACTGCAAATCTATCCACTGATAGATTTGCTCTGATAGATAGACTGAACCCATCCGCGGGAATATTATTGATGTCTCTTTTTTTTGTGCTTCAACCACAACCCACCCAAATGTTATTAAAATACTATTTGTCATCCACCTTACCCGTTGGGTCCGCTGGTTCTGACACAATCCACGCATCTCCAATACACCTCCATTTTCAAGATGCAAAAGAGCTGCCAATAATTAATATTTTACTAATGAAGTATTCTAGTAGAAAATCCAGTGATTAATCAAGCAAATACAATGCTTTTGCTTAGATATATACTTGAATGCATATACAAGAAAAAAATATTTGACTGAATAGTTAATTGTTTGAAATTAATATGTTTAAATGTATTGCTCATTATTACTTATTAAAGATCTATTTTTTGGTCAAACTAATTTGGCAAAGTTCCGCTGTAGTTGTAAAAGAAAAGTTGTTTCAGCTATTTTTTGTGATCGAGTATGCACAATGAATGGAACAATGGGTTCATCTATAGGAATAATGTTTCTGTTTGTAATGTATTTGTTATCTGGTCAGCCACCTGCAGAGGGGAGCAGTTCAGCCCGATGCCTCAGGCAGCTGTTAAAGTGGGTCACTGCAATATGTGGCATGTGCCGAACTTGGGAGCATTCGAGATGTTTGGGTTTTTTATTGCTCACCCATAATTTGAATACACTTTGAATTTGATCAGAAACCAAATTGGAATCAATTTTATTTGCCACGTTGCAAATGCTAGCAGTGTAGCCTGGCGAGCCAGAACCAACGCATCGTCCACGCATCGCACATCGCTAGACGTTTGCTTTGGGTCTGGGAAGAACAAGCAGGCCGCCAGTACTGATCGAATCGGCCAATCAACACGGACGTGGGGGGAGTTTGTATGGGCTACGTAAGATGTAGGCGGAGTTTGTACGGGCTACGCGAGACGTGGGTGGAGTTTGGTTGTCACGTCTCCACGCCACTTGTCCCACCTACTGCGCTGTGACTGGATAACACGATTTGATTTTGAACGTTTTCCGACCCTTGTTTTACCAGACCCAATTATCGTTCTAATCGTGTGTGATGCGTGGACGATTTGTTGGTTCTGGCTCACCAGGCTACCAGCCGTGTACACACATGGAATTTGGGTCGTACACAGTAGATATTCCGCTGAACATTGTAACAGGAATGATAATAAGAACAAAATGAATAACCTTCTTCGTTGGTAATACAAGGTGTCAACAATGTGTATTAGATTTGTAGCTCTACAAGACTACAGCATGTCATTGTAAGGATAGTTGGTCCACTCTCCGCAGCTGACGTGCTTCAAAAATAAACTAGGCTTATGCACAATTTATCAAAATAATTCGATGAAAGTGGACACCTGGAATCTTTAGTACTACGATGCTGAGTCTCTGTGGGTGGTGCATGTCGGGGGAGAGACCGGACGCACACCAACTCGCCACAAATCCGCAGACGCACATGAGCACACAAGTGTGATTGTCACGTTCGAACACTTTTGGGAGTCACGGATGCATATGAACCATAAACATTTCCAATAAATGAACGGGAAATTCCAGGGAGTCGTGCGTAACAGTGCAGTGCTTCGGCTCTGATGGATAGAAAGAGGAGTCCTTGTTGGAAGGCTTGGGCACATGAAATAGAGACACGCCGTGTTGGGGTAGGGGGTGCACCTCCACTGGCAGGACCACTTTCTCTCGCAAACCAACGTTTAGGGGCGCACATGCACATCCACGAAAAGTAGTACGAGCGACGTTTTTCGTCACGCCGATATAGCTGATCGCCCACGGGCAGTGAGAACGGCCCCACTGAGAAGTATGCGTTCAAATTTTATCGCTTGCGGCACATATACAAGTGAAAACAAAAGGCAGTCCCCACCCCTAAAGAAACCAAACATGTACCCAAACGTCACATTCCCGAATCTCAGCGAAGATCGCCTCTCCCGTGTAACGCGGGGAATACTGTCCCTAACTTGAATTGCTGCTGCAAGAGATATGTCTGGGACGGTCAATGTATTCCAGGTGAGTCGAGGGCAGGGGAACTGCCCATCACCCGCAGAGTAGCAGAAAGCGGCGGTGGAAAGCCAGGAAAATCTTAAATCTAACAAGGAACGCAAAAAGAGTGTTGTTGAAGCAAAAAAATAAATTAAAGAATATCACTGAGATTATCAGAACACGTGTGCTTTACAGCGGGTCAAAACCGGAGAAATTGTTCCAATTCTAAAGTCAAATATAACGGATTAATTGATTGTCAAATTGGCCAATCTACAATAATAATAATGATGATAATAATAATTAATAATAATAATAATAATTTAGAATAATAAAAATTTGTTGCAGCCTCACTATTTATTTTGGGTCATCTCGCTCAGTCCTCGTCTTCAACAAGTTGACTGAGCCATTACTTGTTGCGACACAAACTAAAAACAAAATGGCGGGTCAAATAATTCCATTTCTCTTTAAACCCCACTCGAGTCCGACATGATGCTGCTCTGCCTCTCGCCAACCGTTTGATGGTGCAATAATACCAACTGCACGATTCACAGAATCTTGCCATGTTTTTTTTTTTTTTTTTTTTGGGGTGGGCTGAAAAGGCGTCAAAACATGGCGGGTGTCAGGCGCGACGTGCCCGTGGTTTAATCAAGAGGTTTTAAATTGGATGCGTGTTATTCTCAGCCTGGCCGCGCCGCAGCCATTTGTCAACGTCAGCGGCGTGATTGCCTTGGACCTGCCGTTATCCAGCGCCTGTCAAAACGGCCGTCAGAGAGGCTTGTACAACACACAGCATCCATCCACAGCAGCCTGTCTGCCCGCCGTGTCTATATGCAGCCTGTGCCGTATATATTACATGTGAGGGTTATTGTTTTATTTTTGTCATATTTTGACATTGGGTGCAATATATTTTTTCATACTCGAGAGCTCAGTTTGGCTGTTTGCACGACCTATAAATTCCAAGACTTAGAAATTGCTGCTAGACGTGAAAATCATCACATTTTTAGCCCAGGTGGCTAGCTAAGTAGTTAGATACTGTACAAATCTCCAAATGGCTATTAATTGTCTCAGGTTCAGCAAGAGACCGTGTAAAGCAGGGCTTTGAACCGGAAGTTCCCGGAACAAAAACCGGGAACTTCAAAAACCGGGAACCTTTTGTATTCTCCAGGAAAAAGAAACCGGAAACGTTATTATTCTTTATGTTCTGGAACCGTTTAATACCAGTTTTATTTTAGTTTTTGTTGAAACACTGCCGTGCGTCTTCCCAGCCCCCGGCTCCCACCGCGGTGGCGAGTGCCCCGCACGGTGCCGCTGTCCAGTGACCGCTGCTCCGCCAGTCTATGCCACCGTGTCCCTTCCCGTCCCAGCCACGCCCACGACAAGTGTCGACTTAAATTGAAACCCCGCCTGGCACAACTTGGGCCAAGCTGATAGGAACGAATTAGGCGTTCCGGGAACAATATTTTTTTATTGTAACCGGTTCGGGAGTGTCAATTTATTGGTGGAACTCATAACCTGAAATGTTATAATTCAGTTTCTGTTGGCAACGAACCCATTTGGGAAAAATATCAGTTCAAAGCCCTGGTGTGAAGTAATACTTATGTAGAAGCCCTCCAACTAGCCTAACAAAACATGTATAGACCAAATATCTGAATGAGAGATGAAAAGCCAGTGAAAAACAACATCAGAAGCTGCTAATGTCGTTGCACGTTCACCCCACAAATTCAAAGTCATACAATTTGATGCTGGTGATGCTAAAGATGATAACCATCACATATGCAGGACCGGTTACACAGTTGCAAATTAGACATTTCACTTGATAATTAATAGTCAATTTTCCAATTTGTTTAAATCCATAGATCTTACATGCACATTGTGTGCACATTTCTTTGAGGAAACACAAAACATAAAAAATGATTTATGTTTATGAGTTAATTAACTGTGTAACAGAAATAGATTTGGAATGAGACTGACCCAGTGATGAACGTATAGCTCTAAAACTCTTCTCACAACATCTTTGAGAGCATATTTAGACCCCAGTGTCGGCTCATTAGCTGTGGTGTGGCCCCCTTCACACCTTTTTTGGTGTGAACATTTCATTCAGGTGTGAAACCGAATGTAGGTGTAAAATGTTGCAGACTTCACTGTGGTGAAAGTTGACCCTTTCATTCTTCCTGTCTGTGTACTCTATTGTCTCCGAACACAACAAATCTATGAATAAACATGTAGGGAATTGAGCAAGGATAAATATACATAAAACACGATGACATTTTAGGAGCTTGTGTAGTTCTGCTTGATTATTGTCACTCAAGATTTAAGAGAATCAGAATTGGTATTATTCAGACACATAGAATTTAGGTTCGGACATGGTGGCCACTCTGGCCAACATCCAATATAATGATACGATTAAAAAAATAAAGAGACACACTATCAAGTAACGACATTATTAGTTAGGAGGTAGTCAGAGCTGCGACAGTAAGGGGTATATAGGGTATGGTGGACTATAACAATACAACAAGACAAAAACAAGAGAGCTGGAATGGGAGGTGGTGAATAGATGGTCCACAGTTTGGGAGGGTTACATGCCCTCTTCCTGGTCCTGGCGAGGAATAGGTCTTGGGTGGGAGGTGCGGGGGCACCGATGGTTTTCGCTGCGATCCTCACTACGCGTTGCAGCCTCAACTAATCAAGTCTCATGGCAGACCCAAACCAGCCAGTGATTGATGATCGGAGAACGGACCGGATAATCTGTATAGAGGAATGAAACCGTTTCAAACTTAAAGGTACACGAATGATGGCCAATCACACCAGCACACTCAGATTGTCTCATTGTCACACACATAGCCAGGCGGAGAGCAAACCCAACAATTGCATGTCTGCTTATTAGCCCAAGTAGCTGGTTAGGTGGATATAATGGATGGAAGATATAACAAAAGAAAACTGATGTACTCAATAAATACCAACGCCATATTAGGCATTTGTAGTATTTTTCCAAGGTGATCTTTTCCGTCTTTGAGTGGAACAGCTGCATTTTGTGGAAAATCATTTCATAGAAATTATTTGATTTTACTGTTGAGTGAAAATGTTTTCAATTTTGTTTGTCCTAGTATGGGCTTGCTTGTATTACATCATTTTACTTAAATGCCTTGTATTTATTTGTTAGACGATACGTTTCTAGTATATTATTTAGAATTGGTTTTTATTTGTATATGCTGCCCACTAGTAGCCAATGGTACTAAATTATTGTGTATAGGCTTGATCTACAATGAACATCTAGACGCTATTATGTTACTTATGGGCTACAGACATGCACAAAAATTTAATCAGTTGTTCAGTTTGTTCGCACTTGGTGGCACACGGGATTATAGTCATAAAAATAAATATCTTTGCGATCTGCTTGGCAGACTGTAGGGCTAACTGCTACACTATCTGAGCTGTGTTAGTACCGCACAGTAGAGTCGCGGCAACTGCTGCGTGTTGCTGCAGCTTGTGCTCTTAACAGTTGAGAAACTAGATACTATTATGTTATGTTACGTATAGGCTACAGAAATGCACCAAAATGTAATCACTTGGTCCGTGTGTCATTTCCTACAACTACAAAATTTCATCCAGATCCATGCTCAACTTTCTCAGTAAGCAACCAACACGACGAAAATATAACCTGCTTGCCACAATGTTTTGATTAATTTTGAACAATGCACTTTTTAAAAAAAATACTGTCCAGCTCAAAGCTTGACAAATGGACACCCTCATAATTTAATGAATGTAAGAACAGAGATGTTGAACACTTGTTGACCTTCGTTCCGCGGTGCATTGGTACATCTCATCACATTTTTGTGTCTGGTATAATTCATGTCACCTGAACAACCGTTATTCTGTGACATGCGGCTGAAACTGGTAAATAGCTTATCGACAACGGATGCGCTACAACAAGCCTGGGTCACCTTCAGTGAGTTGGAATCGCAGCAGTAATCTGTGACAGGTTTTAAGTGGCAGTCGTGGGAGATTGTGCCTCTCTACAATCCCCATAGCATGTTTCCTCTAAGAAAAGCAACAAACTTCCCGCTAATGGTGTCTGCCCACATCACACGTTAATTAAAAGTTCTGACATGTCTGATGCCGGAGATTATAACCCAGCAGCTCCTAGAAATTCCCCACAAAGGTTAATGACTAATCAATTAATCAACCGATACAATTAATGATTAATGCAATTAATGAATACATTTTTGACTAAAATGTTGACATCCCAAGTATAGGCTTAATTTTGTTGTTTACGAGACAATTTGCAGAACACATTCCTTATGATGCATCACGTTATCTCTACAAAACTATGAGGCGCTATGATTTACTGGTTTGATTATAACTAGGGCTGCATTTAACAATTATTTAGATCAACAATTAAGCTGCCATTTTTTTTTTTTACAGATGATCAGTCCATGAATCTGTTAATTCTCCCTATTAGAACAATTATAAACCTCAAACTTTATTAATATTGACGTTTTGATGTCTAATCTCCACTTATTACAGATGATGCCTTAACAATTCCATTTTAGTATTCACATGGAAAGGCGTGCTCTTCTTCCATGGTAGCTTATAACATTTGTTTTTCACCCAAGTTTACTTGATATCTCAATTATTATTATTTTTTTGTATTTTGTATTTCTGTGCGGGCGATTGATTACTTTCAAAGATATCATGGCGCTAGAAATGGCTACTGGCATTGTAATCAGTGTATATTAAAGTTCAAGCAGTATGGAGAAAAAAAAATGAAGCGATTAATAGGGAGATTTAATTGATCATCAAATTAGTTGCAAACATTTCCAATAATCAATTGATTGGTTGCCATATCGATTGCTGCTGTAAATATAACTTTGATGTGAAAACAATATTCATTGAAGAGATTCCTTGTATTAATTGCAAGCCCAAGGGTTATTGACATTTATGTATTTATTTTTAATAATAATAATCACCTGAAAGGGTTAATTGCCGGCCCATTGTTATACCTATGCATCACCTCCATCTCATCACGTCATCCAATGTTTTTTTTCTTGCACAATTTTCTCTTCTCATCGCAATCAGCCCTCCACTTTACACTCTACCATTAACCTTAATTAAGTTTATAAATGCAAAGTCTAATAATAACGCGGCAGCATTACACGACCGCTGTTTAATTGCGGCCCCGGGGCTAGCGATGGGGTCACTTCTCCTGTCAGGTCTTCAGACAAAGCTATCCACGGCTCGCGCTCACGGCGCTGACCCCGAGCATCCCCTCTGCCCACGCAGACCCTCGGCGGTCGAACCTGGCCGCCTCTTCCCCTGTGTGTGTTGGACTTTTGTAATGTGTTTCCATTATGAAACAACGGCGGCGTAATTGTCTTTGCAGGCAATTAGCAGGTAACGGGTTACTCCAACCACTATTGGCAGGCCGATCCGTCTTGGCCTCTCCAACCTCCTGTTGTGTGTGTGTGTCGGTCCGAGAGTGTGTGTCAGTCTGTGGGTGTATGTGTGTGCCGGTTTGTGTGAAGAGGAATAGGTGAGTGTGGAGGGGTGTTTCTCGAGGAAGGGCAGGCTAGCATGCTGCGTTTTAGATCGATAGCCTCCTATATAAGGGACATTAGCCCAGCTGAGCTGGGGTGCTTGCCTGGCATACTCCCTCTACCTCTCCCTCTCTCTCTCCATCTTTCTCCTTCTCTCCTGTTCTCTCCATTTGTTTTCCTTTTTTTTCCTCTTTTCCTCCCTTCCGCCTCCCTCTATTCCTCCTCTGTCTTTGTTTGTCTTTCTCCCTTACTATTTTTCCCCCTGTCCTAGCGCCCCCTACCCTCTCTCTTTCGCTCTTTCTCTCTCTCTCTCTCTCTCTCTAGTTTCCATCCTCCCTCTGTTCTCCTCTGCACTTAGGAGACTGCTGAAAAGGCTGGTTGGCAGCATGTAGTACAGTCGCCAGATCGATGAAGAATTTTAAACTGTTCACTTTTTCTCTGACAGCAGGCATTGTTTCTTTCTTTTTCTTTTGCCAACTTCTCTAGTTCCTCGATCCATCCTCTACTGCACGCTAGGGCTGCAACCATTTAGTCGATTAATCGATGAGTAATTGATTTATGAAATTAATCAACAACAAATGCAATAATCAATAATAGCCAAGGAGTAGAATCATTATTTTCAGACATTTTTTGCAGCAAATTTGACATTACTTAATAATTTCTGAAAATGCAGAATGTGATTCATAATTATTCAACATTATTGATAAAAAAAGATGAACATGAAGAAAACCATCAAAATATTAGCGTAAAAATTAATTGTAATGACTTGGTGCTAAATTGTAACTAAATTGTTGTACATTTGTTTGATGTCATGAGCCACAATTTACTAAATTTCAAGTTGACAATATTTATTTCTGTGTCGCTGTGAATATTTTGGGGATTTTTGAAAGGAAATACATCTAACTGATCAGTAGATGAATCGTTTTATTAATCGGCAACTAATTGACTATTGAAATAATTGTTAGTTGCATCCTCTACTGCACACACATCCATCTGTACGCTCTTCAATCACACAGCAGCAGTGTTAATTTTTCAGCTTTTTAAAAATTTCGTCTTAGTCTTAATCACAATGACGAAAATCAATTTTAGTTGTAGTCATATTTTCGTCATTGCATCCCAATTTAGTCTTGGTCTTCGTCTAAGTCGCGAAAATCAATTTTAGTCTTCGTCAAATGTTAGTCATTTTTGTTCTAGTAATTTTAGTCAACACTGCTAATAATAGAACTTCTCCACACACTGCTTCTCTTTTTCTATATTTTATTCATATAACACTCTGCAGAATGAACTTCACAAGTCCACACACTGATTCTCTTTTTTTAATTAAAACACTGATTCTTTTTAAAATATATCACACTGTACTATATA
>OMKY01144229.1:0-11321 GCA_900302395.1 Bregmaceros cantori
CCCCAGGGGTTTGGGTCGCAGCGGCACTGCCAACTTGCCATGTCCCAGGCCCTTGCGGCCTCGTCTGCTCAGATGCAGACGCCCGTCCCTTCACGGACGTGCCGGTGGTGCTGTACAGTGTTAGCCAGTGTTCATTTTTTACTCAATTTCAAGTTAATTTTAAGAGGAGTTAAACACTATGGAAAGAGTTAATTTAACACCAAATCTGATAAGGACCAAATACACTCAGACACAGTGTTAAATTTAACTCTTTAAGTGTTGATTTAACACTGAAAGTTACTGTGTATGCTTTCTTTGTGTGTTAGGTTTCTGGTATTTGGTAAATGAAAAAAAATTACCTACTTACAAAGTAACATCAAATCAGAGTGATGGTCCTAAGTGAATTATTGAACTATGCTCACCACCTTCTGAGAGATGCCCAACTAAAATGCCATATGTATGTACTTGTATATGCAACACGGCAAATTAAAATGAATCTTGCATCTTGAATAATGTCCATTTTAGAAGTGCACATTTTCTGCACTGGTGCTGCGCAGTTAGCTCAGTAGGGTAGGCAGAGTGTTGCAAAGCACATGTCGCGGTAAGTCGTGGGTTCGCTTCTTAAGCGACAGCTTTCCTGCTTGTCTGCTGCACCCTTCTTTGCTCCCTTTTTAAACTGATCTTGTTAATGTATTATCTTGTTTTATCCTATTGCCAAACAAATGTTACGAGCGTCAAGACTTCCTGTGTGTGTTTTGGCAGCCCTTGACTCGCTGAGCACACGGCAGTCGAGCAGCTTCCAGCAGCTGTCAGAAATTATGTGTAGCCAGGCATTAATGAAGCAAAACACATCAGACACATTAATACTTCACAATACAAACCAAATGGACCACATGACTTGCCATTTATAGCATTCTATAGAAACAAACTGTTGAATTACTCATAGTAGGCCTTTGTTTTTGAAGTTTGATTGTTTAATGAGAGCATGCATGTTACTGTGTCCAAACTTTTAGAGGGTTAAAACATTGTTTGTTGATAAAGACAGTTTTTTTGTATGTCATTATATTTAACAGATTGTTGGTTTATATAAAATATAATTTTATTTTTTAATTTCAAACTACAAGCAGGCAGAGACTATCATTTTTAACAAATTGTTGAGATATATATATATATATATATATATATATATATATATTATATAGACTCTAATTTTCTATTTTATCATATGCAACAAACAGTAACTATAATTGCAATCAGTGTCATATTCATCAGTCAAACAATAAAACATTAAAATCATACATATCCGGGGGGGGAGGGCCGCGGTGGCTGAGCAGGTAGAGAGCGCATCCCCTAGACAATAGGCTGAGCAGTGCCGCAGGTTCAAATCCCCTGTCGGGCTTTTCTGCAATGTCTCCCCGACTCTCCATCCCGGTTTCCGATTTAATCCTGTCACTATCTCTCTCAATAAAGAATGAAAAAACGGTGCTTCCGCCCCAAAAAAACAAAAGAACAAACAAAGAAAACAAAAACAAAAAAACAATACATATCCTTGTCCTGGTCCGTGTTTTGGGGAAAGGTAAGGAGTAAAAATACTGATATTTGTGTTGAAAGTACAAGTAAAAAGTCAAATAAATAAATAAATACTTAAGTACAAGTACAGATACTTGAAAAGTCTACCAAAGTACAGAAAGAGTCTTTTGTACTTTGTTACTTGCCATCTCTCCGTGCACCTCCTTTATAATTCCCACCACAATGCTGCGAGAGGCAGTTGAATTCTGACCATTTACGTTGCCTCGGGAAATGATACCGAACTCTAGAGCTATTTTGGTGTGATCACAAATAGTTTTTCCACTTTCCCAACAAAAAGATGCCATTTCCAGGAAGTTAGTAGTAGTATTTTCAGGAACTAGAACTGGTGTAGTGAAGACTTTATGTTTGTAAAGATGTTTGTTACACGCTTGTCATGTATTCACAATGCAGCATCCTTGCACCTACCTACACCCTGCAGCTACCTACTCAGGTTACCGCGTACAACTCCCAACACTTGTTGTCTCTGTTTTTGTGCCTTGTCTAACATGTTTTTTTTTCAACATTTCGAATCCCTTACAGGAAATCATGTAAACATTCACACACCAATGGTGGCGGCTGCCATGAAATACGTTCAACCACAACCCATTGGGAGCATTTTGGGGTTAAGTGTCTAGCCCAAGGACACTCTGGCAAGGAGATGGGATCCGAACAACTGCTCTACCAACTGAGCTATAGCCAGACCCCTACCATGATCGCTTACTCAATCCTGTGAGAGAGGTGGCAGTTGTGGGTGGGTAAACTGACTGATGGGAAGTCAAATATGGAGAGGGGTGGAGAGGAATGGGTTAATGCCGTAGACGTGACAGAGTGCGCCAGAGGGTTCAAACGACACTATGTTTCTGCTCACAGAAGTGAATCAAATAGCAAATTCTGAATTCAAAACATTTTGACTGGAATCATAACATCTATTTGGTAATTAACATTGATTGTTTTAGTAAAATTGTAATTTTCATGAAAACATATATGTTTTGATGAAAATGACAATTTTACTAAAACAATCTTTGTTAATTACCAAGTTTTCATGAAAATTACAATTTTACCAGAGAGAGTTTGAACGAATGAATACAGAGTTCATTGACAGGGTAAATGAGTAAAAGATATAAGTAATACCCCATGGCTATTCATGTTGTTCTGTTGCATTGCATTACTCCCCAGAGACCTGAATTTTCTTTTATTCATTTTTTTATTGTAGGATTAGTGGGAAGGGGGTGAAGAAGTGGGAAGCAGTGGGGAAGCAAACCCATATCTCATTGTGGCACCCATGTGCTTTGCAGTGCTCCATATATTCGACTGAGGTAACGCACAGCATAAATAATGTTTTACTGACGATAAACATGGTCTCGGGGTGCGCAGTGGCCGAGCAGGTGGAGAGCGCGTCCCCGGGCCATAGGTCGTGCAGTGCCGCAGGTCCAAATCACCTGTCCGGCTTTTCTGCAATGTCTCCCCCGACTCTTCATCCCAGTTCCCGATTTAATCCTGTCACTCAATAAAGAAGGAAAAACGGCGCTTGCGCCCCCCAAAAACAAATTAAAAAATCTGATTCTTACCTACAACTTGGCACTGGTTCGTTCAGGTCCTGACCTGCAGCTATGTTGCCATGCCTTGTCCCCCTGAGATGAAGACCTAGATCATGGTGTTCCTACATTCAGAAACAGCGCCAGAAGCATGTCTGACAGATGTACTGACAGACCTAACCTTACGTGACTTTGTGCTGCGGGGTGATGGGGAAGACGTGCCAGTTTGTCTCCCATCTGATCTCCACCCTGGGTGTAAATGCAAATCACTGATGATTTCTGCTTCAAATTCCCCCTCTTGTCCTCATTCCAACGTCACGCGGTGTCCTGGAGAGCGGGTGAAACAATTTAATTCACTATATTTGTCATCATAATGCGAACATATGCTCAAAAACAACCAGCTCTTCGCAATACGTTTGACCCATTGGTGGGTCATGACCTCACAGTTTGAAAATCATTGGTCTACCATTACGTTTTCAATTTCATTTTAGTAATTAAATCAGAGTCATCACAGAAAATGAGCCCCAGACTATATTCCTCACTCTGGAGATTCAGATTACAGAATGCAGCGGAATCCAACATTGAGTCGATGTACGGCTATGGGCTCACACACATGATATGCCATCGGTACAGTCAACCTTGATCTTCAAGACTGTCAATCACATTTACAAAGCAGGATAATACAAGTATGGGAACTATGGGATCCGCCTTACTTGTGAAAGAGCCCACACCTCAGCCCCTGTGGTTTTGGCAGCTGCGAGTGAGGTTTCAGCACAAAGGATTAAAAAACATTGTGGCGTCGGCGTCCTCAATCTTTCCTCACGGCGACGCAGTGCCAAAAAATCATTATGCCTTTGATGGTTTATTGTGCACACCCACACACGCCCTCATTCCGGGACCCACACCCGTGGCCGTGCCGCTTATATATGCCGCTGCCTGCTTCATTCTTGGCGTACGATCCATTGCCTTTACTCGTCTGCACCGTCGAGGTCAAACATCCTCATCAAACATCATGGCTAGTATGTCATTCAGCTCCAGGAGCTATGGCGGCGGCGGCGGTCGGCTCGCCTCTAGCGTTTACGGCGGTGCAGGGGGCAGCGGAGCGCGCATCTCCAGCTGGAGCATGGGTGGAGGTGGTGGAGGAAGCAGCTGGAGTGCCGGTGGCGGCGGTGGTGGCTGGAGCTCCGGTGGCGGCGGTGGTGGCTGGAGCGCCGACATGTCCGGAGGTGGGGGCGGCGACTTGTGCGCCAACGAGAAGGCCACCATGCAGAACCTCAACGACCGTCTGGCCACCTACCTGGAGAAGGTGCGCTCGCTGGAGAAGGCAAATGCGGAGCTGGAGTTGAAGATCCGGCAGTTCCTGGAGGCAAAGTCTGGGCCGAGCGCCAAAGACTACTCTGGCTATTTCATTACCATCGCTGAGCTACAGGCTAAGGTGACTATAAGAGATAGATTTCCTTAAGTTATGTTCCCATTTTAGTGATATGATTAGTTGGAAAGGGTGTGAGAGAATGGAGTCCTGCATAAAATCTCGGAGGGCGGACCCACAATGCTGTGTGTTGGTCTGACAGGTGTCAGGCTCTAGAGTACCTGTGTCGCCCTGTGCTCTGCCAAACTGACTGGGCTTCGGGGCCAGTACAACTAAACGACAGAGTTAATGTTTTTATTCCCGTAGCACATAACAGTTAAAATTTCTCCATCACACTTCTATATACAATGGTTGGCATTTCTTTCTTTGCTATGACTCAACCATGATTTGAACACTGGCATGTGCCAGTGCACTATTGTGTCAGATAAATGCATTGTTTGACATATATTTTAAAGGTAGGTTTATTTAGTCACACATACATAGACTGACTAAACCAGTGAAATTCATCCTCCATATTTAACCAAGGAGTGGTGGGCAGTTGGGGTGCATGCCTGGAGGCCAACTCCAGATTCTGAGCCAGTACCTTGGCCAGGGACACTGACAGGAGCATGTTAACGTGAACATGTTTGTGTGTGTGTGTATATACTGTATGTATATAGATTGATCGATAGTTAGTAAATAAAAACAAACATTTCAACTAAAAAAATAGCTCTTTAAATGTGATTTGCACATCATACTCTGTGGACCCTTAAACATTGGAGTAAAACATTGTGAATAATTCTTGGCATCAAGTGTCAAGCTAACACTGTCTAAATCTCTTCTGTCAGATCCTGGAAGCCACGTCCGTCAACAGTGGAATCTACCTGCAACTAGACAATGCCAAGCTTGCTGCAGACGACTTCAAATTGAAGTGAGTGCTCTTCATTACTAACCTCTAACAAACAATTTTCTCTTACAAAATGTTCCACTGCAGAGTTCTTGTAGGAATCACCAAGTTACATTTCATTACATCACCAAGTCACAATTCAGACAGAGACATTCCCGAACTAGCCAATGTGTGTGTCTAGTGAAAACTAGAACTGCCTGCGGCAGTTAAGGCTATGCAGCGGAACATGTGGAGCCTTTTTTTCCCTCCATGATGGCCGTTCCTCTTTTCATATATCATTCATATATTCTTATATTATGATTATTGTTGTTATTAAGTATCTACAAGTGCAGTCCCTTCTCTTGCTGAGCAAAATGAATGTATGCATGTATGTATGCATACATACAAGTTGATATGCCAAGTTTTCTATTTCCATGAATTAAATTAATTTTCGAAATTAAAAATATATCATCTTCATTTCATATTAGCTCTTGAAAGTACTACGAAACAGCAAGAGATTGTGCAATGCATCTTGGGGGTGTGGGAAAAATTTGCATCCAGTCTAGCCTGTGTACAGGTTTATGTTACCACTTCACGTCCGTTATGTCTACATAATACGGGGTGGATTGCCCTAATGTGGGACACCTTAGCTCATGTGGCTCTAGCTCCTCCCTAAATGGAATGACAGTTAACCATGGTAAAAGCAAACCATGGTAATGTGTCTAACATTAAGTTGTTCAACTACATTTCACTGTCTCACATTAGGCAATATCTGACTGACCCACATTAGGAAGCTGCAAAAATGGTCCACATTAGGGCAATCTACCCAACATTTGAAGAAGAGAAAAGCAACAAGCCTAATGAATCTAACTCTGCTCCAGGTGGGAGAATGAGCTGTCGATGCGACAGTCCGTAGAAGCCGACATCGCTGGCCTGAGGAGGCTCCTGGATGAGATGACCATGGGTCGATCAGATCTGGAAATGCAAATTGAAGGCCTGAAAGAGGAACTGATCTTCATGAAGAAAAACCATGAAGAAGTATGTGTTCCATCTTTGTCATGTGTGAACAGGGCTTGAAAACGAAATTACTTTTTAAAACGCTCCGTTCCGAACGGTTCAGGCAGGCCTCTGTTTAAAGTTTTCGTTCTCGGAAGTGTTCTGCCACCAAATTATCGGTCCTGGACCCGTTCAGAACGCAAACATTTTGTTTGTTCTCAAAGTTCCTTATATTGTGCAATGTTGAGTTTAGATAAAGTTTATACAAAATATATTTGGTGGACTTCAGTGCAACTGTATTAACGTTTAAAACGCAATTACATTCACTTCCTCGTCTGTCCACAAGATGGAGCCCCAGATGCATGTGGCTTGATGACTGACAGTGAAAGTGGATGGAAATAGTCATAGGACATAGGACATGTTAAAATATATAGAGAACGAAAAGAAAAGTTTTGAACCGGTTTTGTGGATTTCATAATGTTCTGTTTCTGTTCCAGAACAGTTGAAGAAATCTTTTTCCGTTTCCGCTGCTTGTAAAATTCAATTCATTTTCGGTTTCCGTTTTCGTTCCTAGAACCGGTTCGGAGCCCTGTGTGTGAAACAGAATTGGCAGAATGAAGTAATATCAAAACGTTACGCCGCTCTCTTTTTCTGGTTCTTGGACTTATCTGGTCTGTTTAATGCCGATATAAGTAGTTAGTTCCGTTTACGGACAGGCAGGCAAATTATGTCATCCATTACTTTCCACCTCTGCCTTAGAGCCTTCCCACCAAATTGAATATGGCCCCACATTCAGATAAAAAGCTTGAATAAAATGCCGTGAAAACCTCCCCTAAGCTCATCTTGTTTCTCCATGCAGGAGCTGCTCATGGCACGGTCATCGATGAGCGGATCGGTCAACGTGGAGGTCGACGCCGCACCCCAGGAGGATCTCACAAAGCTCTTGGACGATATGCGGGACCACTACGAAGCAGCTGCTGCCAAGAGTGCTAAAGAACTTAAGGGCTGGTTCGACAAGAAAGTAAGGAAAGAATGTTACCATCAAAAACGCTTGAATTGTTACAGCCATTACCTCTTGTTCAACGTGCCTTCCTGCTCCCTCATACAGTCAGAAGCAATCGGCCAGGAGGTTGCCGCGGCCGCAGTCGAAGTACAGACCAGCAAGTCAGAAATGACAGACCTCAAGAGGATGTTGCAAAGCCTTGAGATTGAATTGCAGTCCCAGTTGAGCATGGTAGGCTCCTTCCTGAGGAACAGATGATCCACAAAACACACACATCATGGCTAATTGTAAGACCTTCTAGCTAATTATTCAAGAAACATCTGTCTATCTTTGTCTGTTCCACACACAACTGCCGCAGGACTCCACCGAATGCTCTCAAATTTGTAGGGTGACTTTGCAGTGGATTGGCGGTGTGCAGTGCCGGGTTTCACGCTGTTAGGACATAAAATACTGAAGATATTAGTTAAACTAATGTTTACTTATGGCATTTTGCTTTTTGTGACCATGGAATTAGCAGCGCACCCTTCACTATACAGCGCTGGGCTGACACCAGCTGACAGCATATTACATAATTAAGTCCCCTGATCGCAATAGACACTCGCCTACTTCACCCTTTGTTCGACACAAGTGGCAGTTACTCCCCTTTGTTCCGAAGTGCCTATGTTCCAAAATGCCTATGTTCCAAAATCCCTATTTTCAGAAAAGTTATGAGTCTTGGGGGTTAACCCCTAATCATAACCCCGTCCCTAAACCCTAAACGAACTGTAACTTCCCTAACTCCTACCCTAACCTCTAAACGGCCAATAATTTTTCTGAAAATAGGGATTTTGGAACATAGGGATTTCGAAACATAGGTTGCCCGCCCAAGTGGCTTGGCTTTCCAATGGAGAAAGCATTTCACATAGATGCTAAAATTCATTCAACCTCCGACAAGTTTCATTTGTTGAACCCCTTAATAAATGATGCTGCTGAAGAATTGAATCTCACACATTTTCTATGGGCTCTGATTGAAATGCATCACTCTTTGCAATTGTGCAGAAAGCGTCGCTAGAACAAACCCTGCAGCAAACACAGGCCAGCTATGGGATGAAGCTCCAATCGTACCAGAACCAGGTGATCATGTTGGAGGAGCAGCTGGAGCAGCTGAGGGCCAGCCTGCTCGCACAGGGCCAGGAGTACCAGATGCTGCTGGACATCAAGACCAGACTGGAGATGGAGATCGCAGAGTACCGCCGCCTGCTGGACGGAGAGGGGTGAGACCTTTGTCAACAGTTAATGTTTATCATTAACAAAACTAAAAAAACATGATCCAAATAGATATGTGCAAAAGCTTCAATGAGGAACGAGATCGTGACGTCAGGCGGGGCAGCCTGCCGCCAATTTCAGGTGGAGCGCGCCGCCTCTCTTCCGCTTTGTGACACACGGGAATCGCCGCCTGTGAGCGTGCACGCGCACACACACACACATAAACATACACAGCGAAGCAGCCCGCGGGCTGTGTTTGTATGTGTGTGCGGCGGGATTTGCGAGGTCTCTGTAACGAGGAATTGAATATTTCTTTCATATTGTAATGAATGTGCAGTGCATTTTGGGCCGCCACCGTTGGTGACCGGGCATGTCCTACACGCCCCCATATAAAGAGTCAGAACGGACCTTGGCAATGGCTGAGTTCAGCTATTGCCGATGCCGTTCCTCTATTCCCAGCTCTTGCACAAGGGACTGCCCTTCGTTACAATATCCTCAATATGGATCATTTCAACCACCTATCTACTTTTTGTTCGTTCATGTTTAAATTGAGGTGTGTATCAACAGTGCACATTTGATGCAAGTGTCAAACTTCGTGTCCACGAATGCTCAGATGCGCATGCGTGATTGCGCGCAGTCGCCCCAGTCGGCATGCGAGTGGGGGAGGCCGCCCCTACAATCTCCTCCTAAGGATGCATCGCATTGGTTGTGATGCTTTTTGGCGGCGGAACGAACGTGATCGCCCGTCCCTCATCAGCTGCAGTTTGCAGCTGTTCACATAATAGTTTGAAACCACCTATTCCTAATTTTCTGTTTTTTTTTACAAACATGTGGAGCACAAGGTCTATTTCATTGTCAAATATGCTATACATGACATACAACACAAATGAAATTGCCATCCTCTTGAACCCACGGGTGGGTTATATTAAACTAGATTAAACAAATAAAATATACGAAGAAGGTTAGAAACATAACAGGGAGGGAGAGATGGAGCACTGCAGCCTTTAAATCAATAACATGACCATATTTATATTGATTAACATAATTTCAAAGATAAAAAAAAGTAATAAATTGTTGAATGATGCAGCCTGGGAATAGGTAAATCAACTGTATTTACATTGAGTAACGTAAAAATATTAAGAATTGAAGTTTTCATTTGGCACTGGCAAGATCTACTGTCTATCTAAATGGTACTGCTCGCTTGGTCATTTGAAAAGTGGATGTTGGGTTACAAAGTTGTGGAGACCACTACACAAAAGTGATTGGCTTGCTCAATATATTTCTTCATTAGTGACGGTAGCGGCAAAGGCTTTGGAAGCGGTAGCGGAAGCGGATTTGGCTTCGGAAGCGGTGCCGGTGGAGCTGGTGGTGCCGGTGGAGCTGGTGGTGCCGGTGGAAGCAGCGCCAGTGCAAGTGCCTCCCTTTCGACTCGGCGGGAATCCCAAGAACATGTCAGAACAACCCACACCCGGCACATCGTAGTGGTGGAAGAGCTGGTGGACGGCAAGATTGTCAGCTCCTCAACCACTGAAGAGGACTAGACGCTGAGAAACACCTTCGTACTGCCGACACCGTAGAGCTGTAGACATATTGAACACACATGGCGGGCTCTCTGAAGCAACTCAAGCCGCTGATAATTAAAAATTGTATTTACAAACCGGATTGTGAAGGCTTAAGTAAGGATTGCACTCTGAAATGTAATTGAAATGAACTACTCTGGACTACTCTGTTTATTCCCAATCATGTTTGACCAAGGCAAGAGTGACATGTGGCACGTTAACCATTCAAAACTTAAGACTTGTTAAACATGTTTTACAATACAAACAGATATGTTTGTATGTACGTATGAGGGTCCAGGCCAAACCATTTGTTCCAAACCAAGTTCCTTCTCAAATCCATAGCTCTGCGGTGATTGCTTGCCAATTGGCCAGTCTTGCAATAAAAGAAACTTCTAAACATGCATTGATTCATTTGTTTTTTCCTTTTGGTTATTTTGTACATTGGGGTGTCTGAGGAATTACACATTACAAATGATCATACAATACTCCTCTTAAAAAGTATTTTATTGATTACATTTAAAATAAATTGCTGACTAATTTATTTTAAAAGTAGTTGGAATTAATTACATTTAAAAAACAACAATTTTTGCTTACTTTATTTAGCTTTGTTTACTTTATTTGATTAGAGGTATGCAGTCGGTACCGACTGCTAAAGGGATATCCCCCAGACATGATGGAAGCATATTGCACAGTCAGGCTTTCTTTAGCAATGGTCACATCACCGGGGCATGGTAAAGGGTGTTTCTGTCGGTGTAAGAACTGGAAGGTACTGTTCCTGTCCAGATTTCCCTTGGGAGGAATAAAATTGATCTTAAACTGAGAAACATCTCAGTTAATCTACCGTTGGCATACAAGATTTTTTCAAAGTGTTGTCTGCCACCTTGAAAGATTGTATGCTTTATATTAAATTAAATGAATTCATTTTTTTAAGCTTTATATTAAAACAAAATAACTATTGTGAAGATAAGGCTCAATTAAGGGCAAATCCACTCGGCCAGTTATGGACCAAACAAAAATGTGGCCATCTTGAATTCAGTCCGCTTGCAAGTGTGGCCTCCAAAATCACATCACTTCACGAACCTACCCTAGAGCATTAACACACCGAATCTGAGACAAATCCATCCACCCGTTCAAAATGTAACACAAAGGATCTGCCACGGCGGACGCGATGCACACAAAATCATTACACCCCCGATCTCTG
>OMKY01144233.1:0-12587 GCA_900302395.1 Bregmaceros cantori
CTGTACCACTACCAGGGTGCTGACCAATGTTGTTATATTATTTACTGTACCAGGGCGCTAACCAATGTTGTTATATTATTTACTGTACCAGGGTGCTGACCAATATTATTATATTATTTACTGTACCAGGGCGCTGACCAATGTTGTTATATTATTTACTGTACCAGGGCGCTGACCAATGTTGTTATATTATTTACTGTACCAGGGCGCTAACCAATGTTATTATATTATTTACTGTACCACTACCAGGGTGCTGACCAATGTTGTTATATTATTTGCTGTACCAGGGTGCTGACCAATGTTATTATATTATCTACTTTACCAGTGTGCTGACCAATGTTATTATATTATATTATATTATATATTGTTTGTGTGTAGGTGTATCTGCATGTGTCCCAGTGTGTATTTGTGTTGTATGCAATTGTGTGTGTGTGTGTGTGTGTGTGTGTGTGTGTGTGTGTGTGTCTGTGTGTCTGTGTGTGTGTGTATCTGCATGTTTGTTTGTGTACCGTGGACATTTGTGTCAATTCAAATCATGTCTAGACCCTGGAGGAACGCTGACAGGTTCAGTGAAGATTGCTAATGTCTGACACATTGTGTATCACTGTTACACAACACTCATTTGATGTATACGTTCACATTCAACACTGTTATATAAGTCATATGATGTTTACCTTCGGCCACTAAATGGCAGTAGAGAGTTAGAGAGCGCTATTCTCTCTCTTTGCCCTTTAGTGGTGGAGGCCAGAGGGTCTAATTTTCTTTGCATTTTTATTATTAATATTATTACCTACATTCAGATTATCATTATCGAGGTGACTATACTGTGCTATACTGATTTTAGGCCAAATCAATCAGCTCTAATATGGATTAACATGACCAACATCAAGAGAATTACATTGTGGGTCTGATCTGCTTAAACTGCAATGACAGCGGTCTGTCTCAAAGCCATCACAGCTTTAATGAACCACTGGCTGGACTCTGCCAAGCAGATACAGAGGTAAGAACAGGGGACATGAAGGAAATTACTGAAATAGCTTCATCTCTGTCCATGTTCACCATCAATAATAAATACAGCCCCAGCAGCAGACAACTACAGTGGATTGGTCTGTCTCACAAGTCATATTTTCATGGGAATCACACAATGTTTTTCACAAAAAATATATGTATGTATGTATGTATGTATGTATGTATGTATGTATGTATGTGTATATATATATATATATTTTTTTTTTTTCAATTGGAACGATTATTAGGGCTCAATATTATTATGTTTATGAAATGTTATTAAAAGTTTGCAGTATTACTATTACAAACTCTTTGCTGCTTCGCCAATCTCCACGTATTGCTAACATTTCCATGTCGTAGTATTAGCATGGAAGAGCCTACTCTTCCATGCTAACTTATAACATATAGGTTTACCACCCAAACCTTCTTGTTGTCTTTATTGTATTACATGTGTTGCTGTGGGGCTAAACAGTATTCAGTATCCAAGAGAATGGGCAGGGCCATAACACTGGGAATGGAGGCTGGCATTAGGAACAACATATATTAGTTGGTGATGATTTCTATAATTGCTTATCATCAATTGATCGGTTGCAGGTTTAGTTACATTCCAAACACAGTGATTGAACTGACCGCTAAATTCTGCACAGGGCAAAGCTGGAGGCAATTGACTGTTTTTATAGTCCGACTTTCAGATTTCTCGGCCACTAGCGGTGCTAATTCTCTATTGTGTTATTTTAAGTGTATTTGTTTACATGATAAGAAGCTACACTCCTCAACACACACAGTCACACACACACTCAGCCTTGCTTAAGGGAAGTCACTGGGAAATCATCCTGGTTGTGAGGTCGGAACCAAATCATTCTTGGCTTGGTGCGGTTTCTTTTCACACTGAAATTCTCACAAGAGGATGAAAGACAAACATACATTTATGGAAACAAATATTTTACCATCACTGAAGAAAAACATTGCGTGAAAGCGTTTCTTTGTTTTCTCAGTGGCTTTCACGCATCCACCAAACCACACCAAGTTTCATTTGGCCGAGACCACCTTTTCCAAGAGGTTTTGGTCCAGAGTTTGCTGGTTTGTATTCACACCACTATTATTTGTTTAGTTCAAACTCCAAACCTAGTGGGTCATGTCTGAATACAACCTTAGATGATGCATTTGCTCCGCTGAGCGTCCATGCGCGTGTGCATTTCCAGGTAAATCAGAACCACCTGATCTCCCCAACTCCGACACCCGGCACCCTTATTTAAGACAGATACCTGACACCCAATGTCCCACACACACACACACACACACAACCAAAGACAAGCCTTCTCAGGGTGACTCCAGCTGGCGTAATTGAGTTAATCAGTGGTCGAGTGTGCGTGTGGCTGCTATGTGAAATCTGTCGTAGTAATGCGACGTCAGAAGACATTATGGGACAAAAATAATCACTCATGCCTCGCAAACACACACCCACACACGGTCCTTGAGTCGAAGACATCAAGTACGCATGGATGAACGGCTAGGAGTATACGCCTGAGTTGAATATGTATACGCGCAGTCACGCGCGTGTCAGACCGGGGCACGGCCCCTTCGCTATCAGCGCGGCCATCTGCCTATACGTTTCAACTCACAGGAAGAAGATCAGAATACATCCTACTAGTGTATCATATATGGTTTGTGTGTGTGGAGGGGATCGAGTTGCAAACTACTAATAATGTAATTACAGTAATCTGTATATATAGCAATTGTGGTGCCTTAAAAGAACATTTCAAAATATGTAATCTAGATTAAAGTTACATTTGCCTGGAATATGGGATTACATACATTTTTATATTCATTCCTTTCTCAAAAAATAAATCTAAATAATGGTGTTCTTCATCATCATCACCATCATCATCATATTTCATTCTCTGCCTATAGCAGACTGTGCATCAACATGGCTCATCCTTCTCCAGAGGCTCCGATCCAATATTGTTCAGTTTACTGTGGGGTAGTTTGGGTTGTCTACCTCTGCTTCTTTTACCTTCCGCTAATCCTTCAAGGTCTGCTTTTGATTATTGCCAACAGTGGTTTGAATGAGTTGATTTGGTTCATGTTTCTCAGTTTTGGCGTCAATTAATTTGTTAATTTAATTAATAATATTAAACAATTCATTAATTTAAGATATGACATCACCTTTGTGTAACACACATTTTTAGCGAACCATGTTATAAAATACTGAACTTAAAGAGTTTAAAAATACTTGCAATGCAAGAAATTGTTGTTTGTTTCGTGAATGCGCTAAAATATATATTTAACTGTAATCTACTTTACTTGTGATGATACAAGCATGATAATTGATGTTACTAACTTAACTTTTATTCCCAAAATTGACCTTTTCCTACTTGTTTATTCTTATAGACAAGGTTAAGTTTCCATCATCTTGTGCACTAATGAAACACACTTCCGGTGTCGGTATAGCAAACTGTGTAGGGCATCGGAGCAGAGCAAAGTGCATGGCTGAGCTAAGTGTTTTATTTAAAACTACAATTTGCTGGGCGCACGATCCGCACGAGAACACTGCACGAGAACATTTCAGTGTGAATAGCTCACTGTTAGTTCCCACCACCCCTTTTTAATAACGCGGTGGGCACGTGCCCCCACTGAAAAGCTTCAATAAATGTTCAAAACAGCACACTGGAAGGCCTTTTCATCACTGCAAGTGATTTGTGTACTAGTGATTTGTTAATGAAGGAATGAAGAAAGAAGTAAAAATGTACAATGTCCATCACAATTACTTTTTAAAATAACAAAGATTACAGTTACATTTGCCAGAAATAGGGGATTACATGCACATATACAATTAATATAAAAATCTAATCAATGCCATTGTAGTAACTTGTAAATGTGCAGATAACAGAGTTCCTTCCGAGATATTTACAGGGAACCACTTGCACCAAAACACAGAAAAAAGAAATTAAAAAATCTTGACATGGAATTCAATGCATTGAATGGATTACAGTTGTATTTCAAAGTACTCTAAAGTGGAACTGACTCTGTGGAGCAGTCGCCTAGACCGCTTCATCCAACCCTATGCACTCTTGTGCCTGTAGTTTAGTCTCACACCGCACACAAAGATCGATTTAACTTAAAAAAAAACGTGGTAATCAGGTGGCGTTATTGATTACATTTATTACTTTGTCACGTGTTGCAACTAAGGCATTTCATAAATTATCTTCACAGCCTTGTCGTCAAATAGACTGTGATGCACACCTACTGCGCACCTCTGGTCCAGAACTTACCTTGGTCTCGCTGCTCAGCAGTTTATACTCTGTCTCCTCGGTGCTGCCGAACCACGAATTTTTAAACATGCCGAACATTGTCAGCGTCTTCCCTGCTTCTTCCCTGCACGGGGTGTCCTCTGGTGGTTGGTACGGTGTTCCGACCCGCGTTTCTCAAAGAAACGCGTTCGTTCCTCCACGTTCTTTACAACAGTGACTGTGCGCGGTGTATGCTGTGTATTTTTTGGCGATCCTTGGTTTATGCAAAGCGCGAGTCAAGTGCGCCGAGAGTAAAAGATGCTGGTGAAGTCTGACCGGGTCGGCGGAGGAACGAATTCCTGCGCACCTCCTCCTTGGCGCACTGAGCGCTGGACATGCGCAGCGTAGCGGAGTCCACCCTATAGAATGGGTGACGGTTGGAAAGGGATTACTAACTAGAAAAAATATGAGTGAAATAATGTATAACAAATTATTTGCCACAAAATACAGCTGTCCATTACATAATATAGCCTGAATATCGCACGGAACCCATTACAAATAACTAAAATAACTAAATCAGATCAACTTGTTTAATGTATGATTTCGTTAAGACTATTTTAAGTGACCCAAAGGTAAACACAGGGGAGTTGAAATTGCTCCAAAAAGCTTTAATGAATGTATAATTTCAACACATAATTACTATTCCAAACTTTTTAATAACTGCATTTATAGCAAATAATCTGTTAGAAATGATTAGTGTATTGTATTGATTATTATGCGTTGTTCGCGTTTACCCTATAAAGTAAACCAAAATTAACCCATTCACAGCTCTGGTAACTGGCTACATGTTAATAAGATTACAGTATTTCGGATTACAAAAATCAGTCTAGTCCCATATAACTGTATTCTTAATTATTGTATAACCATTCTGTTGTGACACTGAGCCTGAATTGAGTTTTGTAAAAAAATAAAAAATAAAGTATGATAAGATGGTCCACCTAAAAGCACACATATACCATAATGGCGTTGAGAGTTGTGAGTTCGCATCACCTCACTGACTTAACTTTAACCCCTTCCCTTTCAAGCGAGTCCTGAATAAAGCTGCAAACTGTCCAAATTGGTTGCAAAAATGCATTATAAAGGGATTACGAATCTTAATTAATAGCTGATGTTAAAACAGAGTTTGTGGAAGACGTGTACAACATTACTCTCTTCTGTTTTATTTTGGCTGGTCTAGCTTATATTCAGGTAGGTGTTACCGTCTGGGAATTACAACTGTAAAATACATATGGAAATAATAGAACAGAGTCTAAAATTTATCAACAATCTAAAAGGAATCAAAATACTAGATTGTTCATCCAGGCTAAGGTATCTCACCTCAGTGGGGCTAAACTCTCATGCAGATACCCATGACATTGGGATAGATGTGGGCTTGTACCTGCCAACATTCTTCATACATTCGTAACGCACTTGAGGTTGGGACCTTTGTGGGTGGAGGTATTGAAATATTTATCTGCTGCTTCCTTCTCACCTACCGCTAGCTCTCTTTGTTCGGCTCCGACAGCACCCCTCCCCGAACTCATCTGTTCATCCATTTGAAGTAAAGCAGGTCTTAGTTCACACTTCTTCCTAGACATATTCTCCTTAGATGGAAAGACACTCGTCCGCCCTCTTTCAGTGTTTAGAAAAAAGATAAAAGACTTTATCACTGTAACATTTTTTGGAAACCATGTGGCTCACTTTCTCTCTCCTAAGATATTTGGAGGCTCATTTTACACACTTTTTGCGTATACTCCCTAAATGGAAAGAGCCTCGTCCTCCCTCTGTAACTGTTTAGAAAAAAAAATACTCTATCACTGTAACATTTCACTTTCTCTCTTCTACGATACTTGGAGGCTCATTTTACTGCTAACTGCTGACTGCCTTCAAACTAGTCCCAGGAACACACACACACACACACACACACACACACACACACACACACACACCTTCCTCACCGATGGCGTTGTCTCATATTACCAATACAAATTAATATATGTCTTACTTTTGGTCTACTGTATGTGTGTAACATGTTTAGGTGTTATTCAGAGAGAAAAAAACACAACCTGAGAGAGAGAGAGAGAGAGAGAGAGAGAGAAAGGTATAGGACCGTATGAGTATAAAAGGATTGTATGAAAAGAGAGTGTGCATGTGCGTCAGTGCACATGGCATGCATGTGTGAGTGTGATTGTGTGTGCGTGTGTGATAATAGCCTGTGGCTGTGTTTGTCAGCAACATGACAGTGACTGCTGGTCTGGAAGAATGAGCACACAGAGAGACTGCAAGGCTATAGAGGACTATGATCCAACTACAGACAACATGTTACAATTGAACATAGAACCTACATGTGTGGGGCTTCATGATGGACCTTCATGTTGGGGCTTCATGACGGACCTTCATGTTGGGGCTTCATGACGGACCTCCATGTTGGGGCTTCATGACGGACCTTCATGTTGGGGCTTCATGATAGACGTTCATGTTGGGGCTTCATGATAGACGTTTATGTGTGGGGCTTCATAATGAACCTTCTTGTGTGGGGTTACATGTGGGGCTTCATGATGGACGTTCATGTGTGGGGCTTCATAATGAACCTTCTTGAGTGGGGCTTGATGCTGGGGCTTCACGATGGACCTTCATGTTGGGGTTTAATGACCGACCTTCATGTTGGGGCTTCATGATGGACCTTCATGTTGGGGTTTCATGACGGACCTTCATGTTAGGGCTTCATGATGGACCTTCATGTTGGGGCTTCATGATGGACCTTCATGTTGGGGTTTCATGACGGACCTTCATGTTGGGGTTTCATGATGGACCTTCATGTTGGGGCTTCATAATGGACGTTTATGTGTGGGGCTTCATAATGAACCTTCTTGTGTGGGGCTTCATAATGGACCTTCATGACGGACCTTTATGATGAACGTAATGTTGGGGCTTTAGGAATAACATGTCACCCGTTTATGGTCGGTACTTTCCTGACCATTCATAGATATCATTGCACCATAGTTTGGGTTGTCTGCCTCAGCTTCTTTCACCACAGATTTGTTACCATTCAACCATAGAACCTTTATGATGGACCTTCATGTTTGATTTTTAGGAATAAAGCAGGCTGACTTCACTCAAACCGATAATGGTGAGCAGCTTTAAAAAAAAAAAGTAACTTTCCAACCCACTGTTTGCTATAAACCGCAGCTGTGCACCTCATGACAAACCATGAAAATCAAACTTCCGGTACATGGCCAGGCAAATTACAAATAAACCACTGTGGTCAGGGGGCAAACAAAATCCACAAAGATTCACTGTATATTATGCATTTAATAGCAAACAGTAATACAGTTCACTGCAAAGATTACAAATAGTTTTATTTATATTCATATCTGCTCAAGCCAATAACTTGACGTTCGAAAAATGATTTTTCTTTCAAAAGGTAGACAAAATATTGCACTGAAAGGATAGGAGTCATTTCTGCACGTACAGAGCCCCAAAAATCCTGCGAGAAACACAGTCTAGTTTCATTCATTGGGCTGTCTGTGGACATCATGCTAGCGATGGGCTTGTGTCTTTGGTCATGGAATGATGCAAGAAAATTTTTACACATTTGCTCTTTCGTAGCAGACACAGTACTCCGTCTATCCACCACAGCTACCAGACCACTGGGCCAGAATATACACTCAGATATGGAACAATGCGTTTCCATGGTTCTTCAATTTACTAATTCTGCAATTTTGCTGCCCTCGATGATCTGGGAATCAAATAACTAGTCATCTAGAGCAAAAGAAAAAAAACATCCGCAATAGAACCACAACAATAAAGAAAAATCCACACTGGAGTGTATTGTTGGAGATCAAACTTCAAATCCTGGGAGTGGCAAGAAAGAACTAGGAAGTCAGATGTTTGTTACATCAAGTCTCATTTCCACACTATGGAAATATCATTAATTTCCTTCTGGAATTATATATATTGGAAATAAATTACAGTACGGCCGATCTCTTCCAAGCATCTTGAGATCAGCTCCCTAGACTCCAATAGAGTGCATAGATGGAAACCACTTCGCTGGCTGCAGCTGAATTAGAGCTTACTTGACGCTTGCTAGTCACTCATCAATGATAGATCATGAATCATCGATTAGGCTTGGGCAATATTGTGATATCTCCAAAAATCAGCAATACCGTGTCCAATGATGGGATTAGTGAGGCTTGCTGCCACATGACAGCGGGCTGTATGCGTGGCTTCATGTCCGTACGGATGCTTTGATGCCATCCAACAAACAAAATTCCTAACGGAGGTTCTTTGAATTTACTGCTCGGGAGCATTGGGCCACAACCACAGTGAGCGCTAAAAAGTGTTTGGGGAGTGCATTTGGCCATTCATTCATGTATCGCCCCTTATAAAGGTACTGCACATTAGTGACCTGACCAGCATGTATAACTGCTTCTAGAGAGAATAGTGATACTAATATGATTATGAAATGATTCTGTAATTACAGTCAGAACTGCTTTCTTGAAAGAATCTTTCACATTAGATGTTAACCTAGTAAACCCTTCAACTTGTTGCGTTCCAACTCCATGCCAACTTATGGTGCCTTTTATCGGTATGCAAGTATCTGCAAGAATTTAAAACGATACCAATAAAGCAAAAACAACTCTGATGTATATCGGTCGGAAACCGTCAAGACACTAGTGCACATGTATAACCTGGTGGAAATGGACTTGAGAATCCCACATGCATGTCGTCTTTTTGGACATATCCGACTGATGATCATCAGAAGGTAATTGTAATGTTTTTTTTGCTTTATATATGTATTTATACATACATCTGCTTTATATGTACATGTTTACTTTATAGATTCTGGGGTTCAGTGTAGTGAGTGCTGGGGTATGATAGTTTGCACTCCAGGGCGTAGGGCAGAGATGAAAGTGCACAGCAAGTTCACAGCAGCTTGGAAGCGTTCAGTTGTTCTTCTTCTCTGGCATGCTGGGGAACGGGGCGTACGGAGGAGGCTGCTCCTGTGAACACAGCAATCACTATTCAGAACACAGACGCTTCGGATGTCATAATTTTCACTTCACCATTTCTACTGTAGCAGACATGGGTCATCTTTCTACAAATGCCACAGTTTGGGTTGTCTGCCTCGTCTTCTTTCACCACAGATTTTGTTAGGCCGATTTGGGAGCACTTGATGATTTATATAGTGGCTTTATTAATGTTCTCAGTCTGTGGAGTTATTTTACTTCTCTGATCTACGAGGCGGTGAGTTGTCATTCACCGCATTATGTGGTTTTGGAATGTTTTGGTTGAATTCAAGGCTGTATATGTGAACAATGTAAGTATTAGATTATTGGCAGTATGTAGGTATTGTAAAAGTATAAGACTACTGGCAGTATGCAAGTATTGTTTGTGTATGAAACTACTGGCAGAATGCATTGTAAATGCATGAGACTACTGGAAGTATGCAATTATTGTAGATATATCAGACTACTGGCAGAATGTTTTGTAAATGCATGAGACTACTGGAAGTATGCAATTATTGTAGATGTATAAGACTACTGGCAGTATGCAAGCATTGTAGATGTAGGGAAGTACATCATAGTTCACTTTCTCCGCTTGTAGCAGAATGTGCACCAACATGGGTCAGCTTCCTCCGGAGTTTCCGGTCCAGTGTAATTCTGTTGAGGGTTTGTACGTCAAGTCCTGACCATTTGTAGACGTTGTCGCGCCATCTTTTGGGTTGTCTTTGAGGCAAAGTTTTGTCAGTCCTGTTTGGGATCGCTTGATGTGTCCGTAGAGTTTGAGGGTTCTTGATTATTGCCATTATTGGTACGAGTGAGGTTAATCTGTGGAGTTCTTTTATTTCTATGTGGTCTAGAAGGCGGTGTCCTGTTATCCATCGCATGATGTGGTTTTGGAATGTTTCGATTGTACTGCTCAACTTTGTGGTCCAGTTTACACATTCAAGGCCGTATAACACTACTGGTAGGATGAACGTATTGTAGATTTTGGTTTTGATGTGGAGCGGGACTCGTTTTGATGTAAGGAGTTGTTTGTTTTTACAAAAGCTGCCCAGCCTAGCGCTATTCTATGTTTTACGGCTGCGGATCCGTCATTTGAGGCTGACAATTTGTGGCCAAGGTACACAAATTCTGTGACTTGTCGTACTGGCCTGTCGTCAATAGAGATATGGAGGGGTTGGTTGTTTTTGTCGGTTGTCATGCATTCTGTTTTGGATACATTAATTGAGAGGTACTCATGGCGGCTATGTCGTCGGCATAGCTTAGATTGGATATAAGGTGGCCTCCTATTGAGAATCCTGAGATGCATTCACATTCTGCTTTTGCTATAACTGAGGTTATGACTATGCAGAATAGTATGTCGGAGAGGATATCTCCTTGTTTTACTCCTTTTAGGACTTCGATTGGTTTAGACACACCGATGTCTATTTTGATAGCAGCTGTTGCGTTATTGTAAGTTAGTTTTAGCAGGTTGATATATCTCTTGTTTAGGTTAGTCTTCTAAAGTTCTTTCCAGAGGTTGTTGAGTTTTATGCTGTCAAAGGCGTTTGAAGTCTATAAATGCGATGAAGACAGGTTTGTTGAATTCAATTGATTTTACAATGATTTGTTCTAGTGCAAAAATTTGATCTATGGTTCCTCTTCCAGGGCGGCAAGCTGCTTGAGTTTCAGGGAGTGATGCATATAAGTCACTTCTTATGCGGGCTGCAATGAAGCTGATAAAGAGTTTGTAGATATTTGTCCTTTGACTTCGGATTTGATAGGAGGTATTTGGTCTTGTGTCGTTGATCGATGTGGTTATTGTGTTGTCCTCGTAGAGGTCTTTGTAGAAGTCGGCCCACCGTTCAAGTATATCTTCCTTTTTGGTTAGAATTTTTCCATGTTTGTCTTTTATTCCCCCAGCTGATGTTTTTAGGTTTGGATTTTAGTTTCTTGATTGCGGGATAGTATTGTTTGTGGGGAGGAAGTTTGATAATGGTTTCTAATTCATTTTCGATTTAAGTTTGTCTTTTTCCACTAGTTTTTTGGATTCTGTTTTTGCGATTTTGTATTCTAATGAGAAGTCTCCTTTCTCTTTCCTGATTTCGTGTTTTGCTGCTATGGCTTGTATTATCGGCCATTTTTAGGGGTTTGATATGTATCGGTTATCGGTTATAACCTCCGCCGATAAGGACCGATAATTTTTTACCGAGTGAAGCGCGCAGGTGCCGTGTTTTCGGCCAGCCTTCCTCCCCGGCGGATGGCGTGCACCTCCCCCCACCTGCACAACGCAACCCTACTCCAGTACTGTAGCCGTGCAGCAGCAGCAGCACACCATAGACTTTATATACAGTCCATGAGCACACCACCCTGATCCCACAGAAAGTGTTTTGTGCCACCCTGCACACAAACTCATCATAACCTGGGCTTACATGCACGTACAATTTTTAGTAATTAACAACCACAGGACCGCAACCTTATCGACACACTATGTACAACATTTACCGCTCCCTCGTCATTACGTGTATGTAACTTTGTGTGTTTCTTTTGCACACTGGGGGTGAGATGATTAAATTAAAATAGGCAAAATCAAAATAGAGGGCAATGAATGTGTTAGTCGAGTCTTTGTTTGTTGACTCGAACGTGTCCGCGGTAAAACGCACGAGACCAAAGCTTTCTAAACTATTAGAAGATTGTTCAAAAAGCTGGGGTGTCGCTCAAATCCACAAAACAGGAATTAATCCATCTCCGCGTATCATCGAGGTATATCCATCCATCGCGTGATTAAGATGCTGTTGTTTAGTTCGCCAAAAAGTTTTGCCCGAGCTCCGCGTGATAAAACATGCGTCCTCCACTAGCCACAACAAGAGTATAGTTGTGTGTAGAGTCGACACTCACACCGGATGTTCACCCCGGACGAGCGTGTATATAGATGTGCGTAGAGTCGACACTCACACCGGACGTTCACTCCGGACCTGCGTTTAGACATGCGTGGAGACGGCAAGCACTATGGAAGCTCACCCCGCTGCCTCGAGAACACGGTGTTATAAGACTAATAATAATAATAATAATTACACGGTGTTATATGAATAATAATAATAGCAACAACAATAATAATAATACATTATTATTATTATTATTATTATTATTATTATTATTCTCCTGCCTGCTCCTCCACGGGGGGCGCCCCATTATCACATCATTATTATAATTAATGATGAAACGGGGGGCGCCCCATTATCACATCATTATTATAATTAATGATGAAACGATAAGATAATAACTAAAACTATTATTATTATTATTATTATTATTATTATTATTA
>OMKY01144234.1:0-11161 GCA_900302395.1 Bregmaceros cantori
CCCTGGTACAGCAAATAATATAACAACATTGGTCAGCACCCTGGTACAGCAAATAATATAACAACATTGGTCAGCACCCTGGTAGTGGTACAGTAAATAATATAATAACATTGGTTAGCGCCCTGGTACAGTAAATAATATAACAACATTGGTCAGCGCCCTGGTACAGTAAATAATATAATAACATTGGTCAGCGCCCTGGTACAGTAAATAATATAATAATATTGGTCAGCACCCTGGTACAGTAAATAATATAACAACATTGGTTAGCGCCCTGGTACAGTAAATAATATAACAACATTGGTCAGCACCCTGGTAGTGGTACAGTAAATAATAAAGTAACACTGGTCAGCACCCTGGTACAGTAAATAATATAATACGATTGGTCAGCACCCTGGTACAGTAAATAATATAATAACATTGGTTAGCACCCTGGTACAGTAAATAATATAATAACATTGGTCAGCACACAGTAAGTAATATAGTAACATTGGTCAGCACCCTGGTACAGTAAATAATATATCATCATTGGTCAGCACCGTGGTATAGTAAATCTAAAAACATTGGTTGGCACCTTAAACAAATATAGTTTAAGAGAAAGATTAACAAATGGATTTATTAATATTCTATAAAAATGGCTGATTGATTGCAGTCCTACTGAACTCATATGTGTCCTCTGAAGGATGGTGTAGGCTACGAGGTGCGTCGCTACGATGCGGGAAAGTACGCCGCGGTGTCGTCAGAAGGCCGGTCGTTCGACCAAGTGACAGGCGAGCTGGTGAGGAAGCTGCTCATGTACATCGGAGGAAACAACGACCAGAGTGAGTCTCTGCTGGGTGTTCACCATCTATTTGTTCTGCCAGTTTTCATGTCATGCATACACAAAGTGTGTGCGTCTCAAACTGGGCTTAAAAGTCAAAGTGATAACAGACCACGGGCCTTGTCTACTAGGACCACCAGACTTAGAAACAGCTTCTTGCCTCGTTCGGTAACACTGAACACTCTTGCAGCATATGTGCTCTGATAACTTAACAGAAACATGTCACTTTATGGAAATGTGTTGTAGTCCATTCTGCCCTTTACCATGGCACCACTGACTACTTTAATATAATAATAGGACAGGATTAAATCGGAAGCTGGGATGAAGAGTCGGGGGGAGGCGGGGTTGTGCGAACCCACAGCACTGCTTGATCTGTGGTCTGGGGGACGCGCTCTCAACCCGCTCGGCCACTGCACCCCCTCAAAGGGCATTTTAAAAGCACTTTGGAACAAATAATGGAGGGGAGGCCAGTATTGCCATCAATACTTTTTCTAGTCAAGAAACGGCAATTAATCAAGTAATCGCTCTAGCTGTAGGTGTACAGTATACCGTAATTAGTGATATACCTTGTATGTCAAAAACTACCACCGACATTTCGGAAGATAGGAATGTTCAATGTTTTTTTTTAAAGCATATTTGCGTCGCCTCACTGTAAAGATGAGTGAAGATTTGCTGCCATCTTGTGACAACGTTTTGTTATTATCATCATCAATGACAGAAAGACCTTTGCCTTAAATGGCAGTAGAGAGTTAGCGTTGCCTAGTCTCTTCCTCTGCTGTCTATTGACTCTTGAAGGTTATTCTTAGTATTAACCTTTCATTAACCTCTCTTCATATTAAGTGTATTATTATTACATACCGACAAATTACCATTATGTCGCTGAACTGCAGGGTCAAGTGTGATATCCATTTTCACCCAGTTCTAGTTTCAATTGTAGTCATATTGATGATAATGGTGGATGAAATTATTTTAACTTTTGTTGACCTGCAGATGAGGCCATGGGCACGGCGACGCCCATCATCATCACAGTGTACCCGCGTGACGACGGCGTGCTGTCGCGCCGCCTGGTGGCAGCCATCAGGATACCGCTAGCCTACCAGCGGGAGATGCCCAATCCTACTGACCCTACGGTTCGCATCGAGGATCGGCCTGGGGTGACCGTGTACGCCCTGTAAGTGGCCGGTATTTGGTGCCAAAACTGTGAACGCTAAAACTGTGAACGCGTAATTTCCGGACTATAAGTAGCTCTTGGATACATATTCTCCAAATCAAATGATTTTAACAAATAACTTCATGTGTTACAAATGTTTTCAAGTGGGTTAGATGGTTTAGTTGGTTAGATTGATTGAGATCCACAGTAGAATAAGTACACCCTGATCAGCCCACCTTGCATGCATGTTGTCAGAAGTGGGATATGAACCCATGCCTCTCAGTATGGAGAGTGTTGTTTTGCCATTCGTATAACGACAATTATTTTTAATAAAGCCTTTGTCATGGTTTTCTTCTAGTCAGTTTGGCGGTTTCGCCGGAGAGGCTGCGTACCGAGCGGAGGCACTGAAGCTGACCCGGACGCTGGGCGAGACAGCGCCCTACCAGCGCAAGCAGTACTTCTGCTGTAGCTTCGATCCACCGCTCAAGCCGTACGGACGACGTAATGAGGTGTGGTTCCTCCAGGAGGAGCCCTAGCCAACGCTAGCAGTTCGGGCTGTGAAGCTCCGTGTCAGTGGCTTGACGATGGATTCCTACGGAATAATCTCTCTGGCGCAGAGAATGGAGCAAGGACACCATCTAAATAAGGCCTGATTTGTACTCTACGGTAACTACGGATACGGACCGTTTTCACCCGGTCCCTGAGGTGAGGTCATCAGTTTCTCGTCCATTGAGAGAGAGCTTAGCTTTCCGGAGCTGCAGTTGAAAACAGTACAACACCACCAGAAATTGTGGGGGCAGTATAGAGTCAGAAGTTTGGATATGCCATTGTCTAATTTGGGGTTTTTGCAAAACCATTTTCTTCATTTGCACGTCGATTAGTATTTAATGGTTGGACATGCCACTGCCGCATACTTCTTTTTTGACACCCTTTCTGTAGTAGAAGCAACTTTTATATTGATGTGATGGCTGTTTCTCACTACATGTGAATGACAAGTCTTCACGAGTCCAGACCACTGCATTGAAAAAACGTCCATGTTCAACGCAACACTGCACCCTAGTAAGTATGCTGAGTAATGATGCTGACAGACGAAAGGTGTGAAGGCCAGTTTGCGAGGCCACTTCATCCGTAGAGTATGAATCAGGCTGATGAAATTGCTAGCCCTATGCATTTTATCAGAACACATGCCACATTCCTCAACACTCTTCAAGGGCCGCACTTCACTGAACTTCTAGAACTGTTGGCGCTCTGTGTTGAGTGCAGAGTCTACTAACACAGAGACCTTGGAACACATTGCATTTAGAGAAAATTCAATTGTTTTTTTTGTTGTAGCTGTAGTAGTATCCCAAAATAGTTTAAACAATTAATATTGGCGAGACATTCATGGAATTATTACTTCACTGACATTGTGCATTCGCACCTCAAATTAAACTCAGACGTCCTCTGCAATTATTCCGAATTACCGGGGCTCCATAGGTAATAAAAGTCCAGTGCGAATTGGGATTAAGCTAGGCAATTGAGCAAGTTTCAGCTCTAGACTTGAGCAATAAAGGTATAAGCAACATTTTGTATTTTGAGTTTCCAAAATTGAGCTGGAGACCACTGGCGGACTGAAGGGACGGACCCCTGAGCTACAGGTGTGAGGTGGACTCTTCCTAGGACAATACTGTATGAATTTCCTTCACAGCACTACATACTGCACTGCCTCGATGACTGCGAACACCTTCGCAGTCCACTTGAAACTTTAAACAGCACATTGTGTAACAATGTCACGGCACTTAACAGTTACACTCACTTTGCTTAACTGGTGGCTGGTGTTCAAGGGGCGTCAACGATCGCACTGACCCAGATGGGAAAAGAGCATCTTGACATAGAGGAACGACATCTTCACGACTTGAAGTGAACTACTACAGTATACTAGTACTACTATATGCTTATTTAATTATGAACATGTTTATGTTTCAAGATCATTATTTGTTGTACCGTATGTTGAATTGGGTAACATTCCTTGTCACTCAAGTGGCTATTATAGACATTTAGATTTGCAGCCCAGCTAACAGGGAATAATTTATTTATATATTGTAATGGCAGCTCAGATAAGGTGCCCACGTAGATGAAATTACCAGTCTTGACACAAGAGGGTTAATTTATTAAGCTATACTGGACATTAGCCGAGTATTGGCTAGCTAAGCTAAGCTATGAGCTAACAAGTAAACATGGCTGAACACACATCAGGAAGCATCACTGATTTATAGCTGATGGGGGGGGGCATCAAATGATGTCGCAGCTTGTAGCCAATCAGAACAAATATATTGAACGAAAATAGGTGAAAGCTGGTATACATGTGTGCGCAGTCTGGCAAAAATCTCCAAATGATGCCATGACCACCTATGATGCACGGCCCCATGACAGAGCAAAATATACAAAAGCTTCTCTTGCATTTTATGTATTGTTTGTCCCATGTGACGTATTTGGAGGATATTGTTTGTTATATGTGTGTTTCTCCCTGAAATTTTTGAAGAAATGCAAGGTAACTCACCACTTAACTTAACTTAGTCAGCAAATTAAAAGGTAAAAATAGAAAAGGCTTCAAAAATGTTTTTCAATAGCATCAGTTTGACCTGCAGCACTGACACCGTGGACTACAAATGAAGATGTGACAGATATTTAGATAATATAAATACGTATTAAATGTGTTGAAATTATATTATGATATTAAATTGTATACAATGATATTACCATGTTTTCATCAGCTTGAAATTTAATAAAACAACTGTATTTAGGTTGATTATTTTAGTCTGAATGGAAATAAATGAGCTAATATTCTATTTATTTTTGTGAATCACGGTGATCTACTAAGTTAGTTTAGGATCATTTGATACTTTTCAAATGTAATTCATGTTTTTTAAGCCTGCAGAATTTGTATGTTATATTGATGTAGGTCTAATAATAAGCCCGGTGTATCTAGCAAAAGGGACTAGCTTCCCGGCTAGAGCCAGAGAAAGATCAGGAAACTGAGACAAAGCTCAGTCCTGTCCCCACGTCCGTCAGGGCTGTCTTGGTACACCAGAGTAACTGCCCGACTGCCAACGCATGTCTGAATCAATACCCAAAAGTGTCGGAGAGGGGCTCCGCAGCTACCAGCTATTGCATTCTTCTTCTTTTGTTTAACAGGGAACAACACTTGCCTATGCAGGTCAATATTGCCGATTTTACAAAAATTTCAGAGCAAGCTGCTTTCACGGCTTGTCAAACCGACCGGAAGCTCCCCACTGCCTGGTCGCCATTATGAAATCTGTTGAATCGTCTACCTAATAATCATAATCAAATCACAGGGACAGACCAGTAAAAAATGTTTTGTTATGAACTATGACACTTTGGCTATCTAGCTACATATATCTATCTATCTATCTTTCAGTGAATACAGAGCGGGCAGCATCACATATCGTCATGACCTGGGTTAAATGAAACATGACAACATTTTATTTTTCTGCAGGGCGTGAGTGCTGAGCAATGCCTTGTGAAACTTGAGACGGTCTATGCTCAACGCAGAAGTAATTTCATCAGACGTGACACATGTGTAACCGACAGAAAATAATCCAAATGACATTTGACGCATTTGCTCCACTTTTAACTACTATATAAACATTAAACTTTAAAACACCCCATTCTTAAACTGGCCTTTATTGGTACATTAAATAATAATAATATTGTCAATAGAAAATATCAGTATCAGGTGCACGTGTGTTAACCATTTGATGGCAGCACTGGTCGATGGTTTGACTGAGGAGGATATTTGTGCTCCACCATGCTTTTTTAGGCTGCGATGAAACCTCTTCGGTAATATATAAATGCTGACAAAGATTTTTGTTTGTGAAGTATAGCTAACCAAAAATGGCTTTGTTTTGTACACAACCTTTCAAAGATAATCCCAATGTTGTATATATATGGTCATTATAAATAACGACTTTTCAACCCTTTTTATTATACCCCCAATATGTGGAGAATAGGGGATTTCGTGTGCGCCGCCACTGTCTCTGCATCCGCCGCATAAGGTCCATTGTGTCAACGCGATAACCTTTGAACGGATGGATTTGTCCCAGATAGGACTGAAGAGATTTTGAAGGCCAAAGCTCAAAGCATGGTTGAATTCAAGATGGCCTAATTTTTGTTTGGTCCATAACTTCTAAGGTACAAAGCCCCTGTGGCATCACGATTCTTGCAGCAAGCATGGCTCTACAATATTTCTGGGGTTTATTGATGTTTCAATCGGTTTTCAGGGACATCCGTTTAGCAGTTTTCCCGCGAAATACAGGCGGCTGACATTTGTTCCGCCGGGTGTAACACACTTCTGGTGTCAGTATATTTCCCTGTGTAAAGTTATTGCCGTGGACGAAAGTGGATGAATTTGTCACACAAAACCACAACGTTTCAAAATCTGCTTACTACAGCTCACTCTGTGACAAATTACACATCATCAACCCTGCTTTGCTGCTTTTGGCTGCTTCCACTGTTAATTCCAACTTGAATGAGTAAATGGAATGGGTTGGGCCGATTATTGAATCTTGCATTTGTGGGTCACAGATCAGCCCGAGAGCATTTGGGTGGGGAATAGCAGAGTGCAAGTTACCACCATCATTTTAAAATAACGTGGTAGGTGTGTGCTAATGCCGATTAGACCTCTTGAAAAATAGTCAAAACGAGTTGGTAGTTCAAGAAGTAAACCGGAAACAGGTCAAAAACTCCCAGGAACTGTTTCCAGAAACTACCGATGTGCTTGTGTGTATTCAGATGCATCTTATAAATGTTCTTTTTAAAACCTATGTTAACTCTTCTCAAATGCTTCTCAAATTTGTTAAAAGACATTGCTCTATTTCTAATATAAGTAACAAACGACTGTGTGGGCCATGCCCGTGTGGAACGCCTGTTTGTGACTGATTGAAATGGAGTGTTTGCTGATGGGGATGCTAGATTTCAGTTTCCGCTTTAAAGCCAGGAATAAAAAATACATAAAGCATGGAGGAGGCTGATAGGGTCTGGTTACCGTCTCAACCAGTTAAATATTTCAGGTCACTGGGGGCGGAGGGTAAGGTCACCACATTACAAGGTCCGCAGCAAAGCACGTTAACACGTGTACTGAGTTGTGTTTGGGTTGGGTTTAAGGGTCGGTTTACAGGCACCGCGTATGAATTACGGCTGCAGTTGTGGTGGTTGCAAATTAGGGCTTCAACTAACGATTATTTTGACAATGAATTAATTGGCCATTTTTACTGACGATTAATCTATTCTTCTGTGAATTTTTCTTAAAAAATCGGAACGATTATCAATTATCAGCAATAACTATCAATTATTGCAGATTGACATGAACATTTCCTTTTTAATATTACAATGGAAGAGCCTACTTTTCCTTGGGAGCTAATAATGTGTCTTTTTAACCATGCTCACTGTCCATCTTTACTGTATTTTTTGTGTTGCTGTGGGGATGGCAACTGACATTTAAAACAACATACACTCAACACAATTGAATCGCTGCCGATTAATCAATTGTCAAATTAGTTGGCGATTAATTAAATAATTGATTGTCATTGATCAATCGATTAATTCGTTGCAGCTCTAGTTGCAAACACAGTGCAATCTATAAGGAAGAATTCATCAATGTAACATGACAAGTTGTTTGACAAGTTTACTTAGAGATATTTACTTCAATGCCATGTATGTACAGGTTTAATCATTTTATTAAAAAAAATATTCCACTATGTGGATTAAAATTGGTTAATTGAATGAAAAACAGTTATTTGAATGAAAATCATAGTGGAATATATTTGATCTGTTTAAAATCACGAACATCATAAAGAAGATTAAAACATGTCCAAGCTGACTTGAAGTTTACACTTCAATACATTGGCATATTACATGTATTTGTATAGGCTGCACTGACTGGCCTGCCTTTTCCTCAGTGTTAATGGTTTAATGCATAGTTTAAAAAATGTAAAAATAAATAAATAAAATAAAAATGATAATAACAGTTCTGTGAATTATTATTATTATTATTATTATTATTTGAAATACCGTTTGTGATGGCTTGACAACATGTACCCATTGTCCTTTTTTTTTTAATTATATTTGTTTGTGATACTTGTTGAAATGTAACAACTTGTGTACACCATAACAGTTTCATTCAGGTTATTCTAAGCCAAGCTGTTGTTTTTATCAATAAGGAATTACCGCACAACTAGCCTGGCAAGCCAGACGCAATGCATCGTCCACGCATCGCACATTGTACAGTTGTGTGCGATGCGTGGACGATTCATCTCGGCAGGCTACCGCACAACAGGGTAAAGAGAGAAATGTGATGTTATTCCCATTGTGCTGTATGGCTGTTGAATATCTTGACTGCTTTGAACCAGGTATGATTTATTTACTTTTTCGTTTGTATGAATTAGGGATGTCAAAAATTGGTTACTGCATTATTCGATTAATCGTTAATTGTATAGGTCGATTAATCGATTCATCACTTAAGATCTTAAGACTTCTTGGCGGTTGGTGCTGCTAAATAATGTGGTGCATTATCATGCAAGGCAGGTATTTTAACCAACATGAGAAGATACATTATCAACAATGTAAAATCTTGAAAAATTTGAGTGGTAATAACGGGTCATGATTCCATAATGCTCCTCAAGGAATTGGGATATTCTGGACCTACTATGGACAGACATCAACTGAATTGGAGTACAAATTCTCTATGATTTGTACTCATAGAGATTAAATGTTTTTTATCAATTATTGATTAATCATTGGCATTCCTAGTATGAATAAACAGTGCCCTGGTTGGTTTGAGAAAGACAAGCCATTTCTGTGTTGTGGAAGGTGTTGGATGAGTAACGAATAAAGTGACATGCATTTACGGTGTCCACTTGTCATTTTCGAGACATTTTTGAAAGTGTCGTGATAACACAATACAATACATTCATGGAAAAGCTTACTTTCTTTATTGCCTTTTGAATTGGGTGAATTTGGGGGTGTTGCCCAGTGTTTCAAGGTAGTTACAGAGTTCCAGGAGAAACGATACTGGCAATTTAAAACGATATGAATTATGAACAATTAATATATTTATTAAAAAGACATGTAACACAAACATATATCTATGAAATACATAATTTTCAATATGATATCACAGAAACATCAGATATGAATTATTGGCCAGAAATTGTGTTCAGTTATTATTATTATTATTTTCACTGAAACATCTTCAGACATTTTACCGACAGAAGCTCTGTGAACCTCTGCTGCGACATACAATTTGGCATGTTTTTTCATATTATTTTGCATTGTTATATTGTTTTTAATGCATTTGTTGTATTTTCATTTTCATTCTGTGCTAAGAATTAGCAATAAAAAGAAGAAAAAAAACAACGCTGGGCGGCGTTTAGACTCCGTGGCATGATCCAGCCACTAGAGGAGGCTGAAAGCAAAGTCAGGATAAAGAAACGGTAGGTACAACTCGTTTGACCACTTCTCACCCAAAGATCAGGCTGACCAGCAACGGACACCAAGAAATGAGATGACAGCTAGTACGATTAAAGAAAATAATGATTGAAGTTCCTTGCAACCTCATTTTAAAATATGTAATCTAGATTACTGTTACTTGTGCCTGAGTAGGTGGTGACAGACAAATTACCCCTTCCACTTCCAAATTACCCCATCTGTATGTTGTAAACATACAGATGATTTAAAAAAAGTGATGCCATGAACAAGATGTTAATGTAATAGACTGAAACAGGAAACAGGCAGCGATCTGTAGCGCGGAGATCGATTGGTCGCAGCGATCTGTAGCGCGAGGGTCGATTGGTTTGGCCGGAGCGCGTGCACGGTTCTTCTCCGTAATTCGTTCCATGGTGACCGATAAAACAATGAAACAACGTGTTCCATGTATATTACGTTATTGTATTTGGAAAACACATTTATGTATTTCATTCATACATCGTTAAGGTGCACTTCTATGTTTGACTTAGTATGTGTATTTTGATGTTGTAAATAATAAATAGTTTAATTAATAAATAGCTGCGCTTTCATGTGTGAATGTTTTGATGTTCTGTCTAGAAGAAAATTTACTGCGAATTCTACATTATTAACAAGTTGTTAACATAGGTTTTTATAAAGATGTTGACAACTTGACATACAGATATTAAAATGTTAATGATGGAGATTAGGACTTCTTGTCCTGTCTACCGATGAAGATTGTAACAACTTGCTATGACCATAGCGTGATAGCCTGACCAGAACACATCGCACGCGGTTGTGTCAACAAGTTATGTCCACACGTTGGGCAAAAACATAACGTGCTTGTTTGGTTTGCTATGGTAGGCTGAAATAAAGTGGGGCGATCGGTTGAACACTGAGATCTATAAATGTCTGAGCAAGAACCAAATTAAAGAAGTGATTTTCCAGATGACACACTGAAACTCTGGCTCCTGTGTTTCATTGCATTGAGTCTGTTCCTACAAGCTCTGGGCCATGCTCGGCTCAGGGCTGTGAGGTTTAAAAGGGTCTAAGCTCTGATGCAATCGCTGGTTACTGCTGGGTCCACTGCCACTGTCTGGTCACAACTCTGGTTCTGGTTCTACTGCTACCATATGGTCTGGTCTGGTTCTACTCCTACCCCGAGGTCCGATACTTGGTGAGCCACTTGGAATCTGAGTGTCAGAAGTTATTTGCATGCCGGCCACAGTGATACATATACAATCCATATCACACGTTAAAGGTCATCTCTCTATAATTCCTATAAACAGTCAATATCCTTCATTATTGCTGGCTGAGTTCAGATCGCGGTATCCCTGTAGGATGATGGATTTATTCCACATCATTAAAAAGAAAAATGTTCCAAACATACAAACATCTTCATGGTGTTAACCAAAATAAAGATTAGTATTCCATTGTTGATAATCTTCTTTTTTTCAACTGGGACTTAAAGTTAGAAAAGATTAGATAACCCTTTTTAAGCCTCTGTGGAACGTACAAAGGAAAGACAATAACAATATAATAATAATAAAAATGAGAATTTGAATTCTCCTACGGGAGGCTCCCTATCCCACGCGAAATTCTACTGCCGCCTGCTGGTGATAGTATACATATACAGTATACACACACTTGACTTACAGGAGTATGTAACAGTATGAAGACCACAAGAATAT
>OMKY01144235.1:0-10000 GCA_900302395.1 Bregmaceros cantori
GGGGGCGGATGCACGCGGGAGAGGTGCGAGAGAGGTAGAGAGAGTTATAGAGAGGGAGGGGGCGCTCCATGGATGGCAGACGTCACTGTTGGCTTCGGTCCCGCCGTAGGCTCTCTTCATCTCTCTCTCTTTCTGTCCTCGGCCATTCAGTCTGCCAGCCATTCTTCTGCTATTGCCGTATATACATGTATATACAGTCTCTCTCTCTCTCTCCCTCTCGGTCTGATGAGCTGTTCGCTGCTGCCGCGACGTGAAACACACAACACAACTAAAGTGACTAGGTCAAAAAAGTGCAGCGACTTGTAACACATTATACTTTATACGTTTATACGCCTGACGCCCGCATTTGGGACTTCTGACGCCATTACAAGCATCAACTATTTTGGGCGGAAACGCACCGTGATACTGCCCTCGTACGTGGACAGCAGACTGAATTGGATAGTCCACAGCTTCCACCCACCGAGGGCAGTGCAGTCAATCGGCCTGAGGCCATTAATTGTGTTCCGCCTGACCTGTTCCACTTCCCGGGGCTCTTTAGAGTTACCATTATAACACATTCCACTGCTTTTAATGAGATTCTCTTGCACTGTTGCTGTTCCTACCCCATTGATGTTGAATTTTAATAACTTGAAAGATCTCAGAGTGCAGACTGCTGTCAATGCATGACTTAATCACCTATCTAGTGCTATCTGGCACTTGTAGCTTGTCTGTAGTTTATAGTAATTTCACCTACATACAGTATTACTTCATACATATTTCATGCACATCTCAAACTTGATTCAAACTAGACATAGGGTTGATTGCCCTAATGTGGGCCGTTTGCAACTTCCTAATGTGGGACCATCAGTGACCTAATGCAGTACAGTGAATTGTAGTGTTGTTTAAAATTGTACTGTTGTTTAACTTAATGTTAGACACATTACCATAGTTTACTTTTAACCATAGTTTCACTGCCATGCATTAGTATAGGGAGGAGCCAGAGCCTCTTTAGGTTTCCCACATTAGCAGTGGCCCACATTAGGACAATACACCCTAAATATCACTAGATATCATCACAAATATGTAATTCAGAAAGACCAGGTAATAAAACCAATGAATGCCAACCATTTTCACTCTTCACATTTCTACATTATAAGTTGAAATGTGAAGAAAAGTGGTACATGCATAAGTAGCTATGTATATTCCTATACATAGCTACTTATAACATAGTTTCCTCCTACGGTCTAGGTAAAAATGATAACTTTAAAAAAATTGTTTTATATGGTTCATGATTTCGGTGGAAATTTTTAACCTTGAGATGAGATTTTGATCAAGGGGGTATTCTAAGGGGTGACTCAAACCACCTGAAGTTTCTGATAATTCTTAATTAAATGGGTTTTTTACCATGTAATGAACATATACATGTTCCTAACTTTGATTACTAGTTAGCAATCTAACAAGGAGTTACATGATGAACATTTACCTTGTGTATCCTGCAGTCATGTGATTACCTTACATTATAATGGTTACATTGTAATCAAGTTGTAACTATATCATAGTTAGTGATATAGTAGGCCCGACATTGAATATGATTCCTCATGTTATTTGGAGCCTATGCTAAGGTTTTTGTGTGGTGTGCGTGTATGTGTGTATGTGTGTGTTTGTATATGTTGAGTATGTGTGTGTGTTTGGATGTTTGTATGTGTGTGCTTTGTGTGTGTATGTATGCATGTATTTGTGAGTCTGTGTGTGTATGCGTGTGTATGTTGTAGGTGGACTTGTAACACGTGCCCAGTCTCTCTTCTGTCTGGCCTGGTTCCATGCTGTCTGCCAGGAGAGACGCAACTATATACCTCAGGTAAATATATTGACTTACAATCAAGAAGACCCATGCTGTGTTGCAGTCTCGTACAGCCTCAAATCGAATTCCTCCATTCAACACTTACCAGCAATTGCCCTGTGATGCTTCGGCACGTTGTGCTCTGCTACATATACAGGCAACATGGTGTCGGTTTAGTGCGGCAAGTGTCCATCGGTTGCGTACTGGGTTCTCGGGCCATTTTTAGGGCAACATCCAGGCACTTACAGTGCACTGGAATTTAACCAACTCTGGACACTGTGACTAAAAATAGTGCACAAATGCAGTAGGAAGAGCCGCCCTCTGTGACATCACAATTCCATTCCTAATAGCATCCAAAATACCAGCATGGAAAAGTGTGCTCATTGTTTCTGCAAGCTTAAGTTGGATGATACAGAAATTCCGAACATTCATATTGTGGTATACTGTGCAGTTCCCATCAGTATCAGTATTCATTTTGGTGTTTTAAGAAAAAAAAACACAGTTGAAGAGAGACGCCGGCATGGCTCAATATTTACTTGTAGATAAATGATTTACTAACATTGGCCACTAGATGGCTGCCTTAGTCTGGTACCAGACCATGATGGCACACACGCCTACAGCCATAGCCCACAATGTAACAAATGCTGCTTACTTCATGTCATTTCAGCCCCATGGATAGCTATTGAACTGCTTATAAGCTATCCAGTTCAGGACCATGTGAACAGCAGTTCAAGGGCTGTCCAGGAGACCTGGATGTTCATGCATTCAGTAGCATTTGTTAGGTTGTGTTCAAAAAATGGGCTGTGGCTGCAGGCTTGGAAAAATAATGAAAATAACTGATATGGCAAATATTGTTCTGTATTTTTCTGTGTTTTCCAGTATTAGGTCCACATCTACTCCACCTTTTTGTGGGATGCACACTAAAGCAGAATACATTGAAATCTATGTGGGCTTTATGCAAAAGCAGAAGAAACTGAAGTTTAAGATTCTCTTCAAAGTGTACAATCCAAAATGTAATAAGCCCCTGCATACCAACACACCGTGGTGTTTCAAATTTTGTCCAATACATATTACAATGCATCAACAAGGGGGGACTTTAGTGAGTCCTTATGTTGTCAGTTTATATTACTGGGTCTAGTGTAACCCCTCGGTCTACACTGACTTTAGAACATGTACGCTGCAGGCGCAGAACAATTGCAGTTACATTTCTACAGTGGGACACTGGGAGTTAGGAATGAATAGGGAAGGCACACTCATACATTCAGCATGAATGATAGATTATGGGACAACAAAATAGCAAGGCCAGTCAGGGACGGTGGGATTAAGTCACCTGAATATAGTGTCAGCGTCTGTGTGTGTAGAGAAACAACTCACACCTCTCATGAACACATCCGCAGATGTCTTTCTATCACTCTGTCGCTCTCGCATACTCGCACACTAGAGATGGGCGGATGGCGCATATTTTTCATCCGCAACCGGTGTAATAAATATCCACTCGCTATCCTTTTGCACAAATATTTTTCCGCTGATTTTCAAAACCGTACCCGCCTGGCGCCAGCCATTAGCCTGTAATATGGATTATTGGCATATTATTGGCTAAACTAGGCAAAAAGGACTAGGCAGTCCTTTTTGCCTAGTTTTTTTAATGTTTTTTTCCAGCCCATTCAGGCTGTTTTTTTCTCAAGCTTTATTTATTAGGGTTAGTGGAAACAGGTGAAGATGGGGGGTAGACATGCGGGAAATACGTCGGTGGGGGGATTCGAACCACCGACTCACCGCGCACTTAAGGCATATGCGTGCTTTCCAGTGCACTGCCCAACCGACTGAGCTACTGGGCAGCACTGCCTAGTTTGTTTTAAGATCAACTGCCTTCTACCCTGCAGTAAATTTGCAGCTGCTGCAACAATTTTTAAAGTTTGGTCAAAAAACAAGCATGGAAACGCTTACTTCTATAGCTTCTGGTGAGTCGCGGAGGCACAACATACCTCCACTCCGTCGCTGCATTAATAATGATAATAACTCCTCTTAACGACTAATAACTCCCCCTTCTCTTGGTGTGTGAATGGTCACCTTTTTCTCGTTTTTCTTGTTGTTTTGTTAGAAAACCACTGGCGGTATGGTTTCCGAGCTTGTGGCGTGTGGTAGTGATTGTCCTTTTTTCATGTGACCAATATTTTTACCTAAATATTGCTGATATAAATGCTGAACACAGCAGTTAGCTGCACTCGCTTACTAACACACATGCATGCATCCACCTCTGCACTCACACGCCCCCCCACACACTTTGATCCATACCCATACCTGCACATACACCAACGTAATGACACCATTATTAAAGTGGAACATCAGGCAGTGTTGCCCCGTTGCAAGTACAGCAATACGCTGGGTTGCACTTTAATTACGTATGCACTTTAATTATGCATTTTCACTGGCACCTGGGAAATGCAGGGGGGGCGGTGTGACACGTGAGCGCAGAAACTGAAAACAACGTAATTGCACTCCATGTAGGTGTATGTATACGTGGGTTGGTGTATACTGTATACCTTAGCATGGACGGTGAGTGTATGTGTGTGGAATATACGGTGCAAAGCATTTTTTGCTTTTATCAACATATTTCTATATGTCCACTTGTAGCAGAAACATGTACACAAACATGGGTCATCCTTCTACTGAGGGGTCAATCCAGTGCCGTTTTGTTTAAGTTTGGTAGGTCAATACCGCATCTCGTATAAAGAGCACATCACCAATGATGAAGTGAAAGCCAGATTAAAGCAAGCCATTGGGCCGCATGAAGACCTACTGACCACAGTCAAAAAAACGAAAAATAAAATGGCACAGACATGTTACTAGATCACAAGGTCAAGATAACAATTTCATTCAAAAACAATCCTGCAAGGCCCAATGCCAGGTGGAGGGTAGAGAGGGAGACAGTGGAAGTGATGGAAAGATGACATCCAAGAATGTTGGAAGGCTGAGTGACACCATGCAAGTGGCCGAGGACAGAGAGAAATGTAGAGAGCTGGTTGTGAAGTCTTCAGCGGTGCTCCAACGGTCAGCCAGACTATGAGATAGATGAGATGGGGTCCTGACAATTCATAGATGTTGTCTCACCATCATTTGAGTACTCTGCCTCTACTTCTTTTACCTACCACCAACCCTTCGAGGCAGAGTTTTGTTAGGCTGATTTGGGAGAGCTTTATATGACCATAGAGTTTTGGAGATCTGCTTTAGATTATCACCAACATTGGTTTGAGTGACACCAGTATGAGTTATTTCTATCCAACCAAGTGCTATCCTATGTTCTATGCTGCAAACCCTTCATCGTTTAGCTTGCTGTCAAGAATGAAGAAAGCAGAGATCCTATTCATATTATAAATTGTCATCATGTGACAATTATCCAACATAATTCTATTTTTCTTTGACAAGACAATTATCACAGTTGTGTCAGAACTAAATACAGGATATGGAATGCCTGCCAACGCCAACTGCAGTGTGGGACTGCATTTGTTTCAATCTGTTTGAACTGTGGACTTTCATTATTGTTAAATTCCACGTCCACGTGTTAATTTCAATTGATGGAAATGACTTGAAATGTTGAAATGAACCAGTTCTTCCACCACTGGGAATAGCCATGCAATAAATGTATACAATTTGTTAGTATATTATTATATACAATGATATTAAAAGGATGTGAAGCTTTTTATTTTAGTTCAGTGGCCTGGCAATAGGGCTGTTGCATGGTGGCCCTGCGGCTTGGCGGCGGCAGCCATGCTGGGGTTCAGATCGTGGTCAGATAAACAGGAAGCGAGCGATATTTGCTTAACAGTGTCCGTTTAAAAGTATTCTATTATTGATTTGTCCTTGGTAATATGGACATCGCCAGCAGATGACAGATGATTGAAATAATGCCACATAATCGTACGCATAAATCACCCTACGCCAACAGACAACAGCCCTATTACAGGATATGCAATGCCTGCCAACGGCAACTGCAGTACGCTACTGTATTCTACATCTGTTTGAATTGTGGACTTTTTTATTGTTAACTTCCACGTCCACACATTGTTTAACTTAATAATTTGAATTGATTGAAAGGACTTGAATCGTTGAAATGAACCAGTTCTCTCTCCCTTTCCGCTGGAAATAGCCATGCAATAAATGCATATATTTTGTTACTATATCAATGTCAATTATTTAAACATTTTAAGGATTATGAGGATCAAGTAGTAAAGCTCTGTGTATACAGATAATCCATCCATCCATCTTCAAGCGCTTCCCTCTTCAGCTACATTAGCGATCTCCTTCTGGGGGGTCCGGGTCTCTCCCGCGTGACTGAACTTTTCACCCTATCTCTAAGGGAGACGCTAGCCACCCATCAAAGAAAACTAATTTTGGCTGCTTGTATTTGTTTTGTGATCAACTACATTGACTTTTTGGACCGTTCTTTTCTAGGGCTGGACCAAGTTCTACGAGTTCTCCCTGTCTGACCTGAGGGCTGGCTACGAGATCATTGACAGGCTGTTTGATGGTATATTCTACTCATGCAAAATAACCCTTGGCTCCATTTTCATAGCACAGTGCAGAATAAACCTTTTTAGTGCACTGTGTTGCAGTTAAGCACTGTCTCAAAACACCTCCGTTTTGCACTTACCGCATATCGTGCTATGTGTGGCACTATGTTGCGCTACCAATTTGGCATGTCGGCAGTAGGAATGACTACAAACAGAGCTACATCGTGTCACTGGAGATGAGGTGTGTGCACTCATCCGCAATGTCAATGTCATTCCATTTCCGCCACAAAAGCAACTTGGCAGCCACTTAATGCGCCTTGGCTGACGGTTTTTAGGTGATGATCCAGGCAACTTTCAGTGCGTTGGAATTAGACTGAACAATTCTGGACAGCATCAAAATTGTGCACCAGTGCAACATTTGAGACACAGCACAGATGTTTTTTTTTTTTTAAGTTAATTTTTTTCATTCTTTATCGAGACAGATAGTTATAGGACTAAATCCGAAACTGGGATGAAGGGGGGGGGGCACTTCAGAAAAGCCGGAGATGGGATCAGAGGGGCGCGCTCCACAACCACTCCACCACCACGCACCCTCGTACAGATGGAATTTGATTGACTTCGTGGATAGAGGATGCTGTTCAACCTTGTGATACACTGACCTGGTAATGTGGCAAACTAAAGTAATGGTCCTGCAACGTCATGTCATCCCACCTCCCACTACACTACACTGATTCATATCACATAAGTTATTAAGAGCAAAAATATCAACAACTGATGGGTGCGGTTGCAGAATGGTTATAGAGCGCGCCCCCGACCATAGGTCGAGCAGTGCTGCAAGTTCTCATCCCCTCTCCGGCATTTCTGCATTGTCTCCCTCAGACTCTTCATTCCAGTTTCTGAGATAACCCTATCCCTAACAACTGCATCTTTACTGTAGTCAACTAATACCTTCTTATTTATTAGCTTACCTGTTAATAGTGTTCCTGTGCGGGGCTGTGTACTACCAGCAGGGGGAAGATCTCTTCAGTGGCAGTTTGTCCGCGGCCTGCTGGAGAACGCAATCTATGGCGGGCGCGTGGACAACCTGTCCGACCTGCGCATCCTGCGCTCCTACCTGGAACAGTTCTTCTCTGACGCCGTCCTCTCGTCCTCACCGTCCTCGGCTGGACACAGGAGGAGCAGAGGAGGAGAGCGCTCCTTCCCTGCTCAGATCAGCTTGCCTGCCTCCTGCTCCATATCGGTACAATGCTTTTTTGGGGGCACACATGTTTTTATTGAGAAAGAATCAAGCAGGTGAACATAGAACAATTAAGTTTTGAACAGTAGATATAAAGAGATTCTCTTTTTTTTCCCCTTTTTTTAAACCCCACCCCTCCTTAACCGCGAGTTCTACCGGAACACAATCAAAAAAAGGTAAAACGATACAAGAAACATAGATAACATAAATAAAGAAAATACAAAATAAAACTAAAATTTAGTGGAAAAAAAACAATGCATATGTGGTTTTATGTGGTTTTCATGTTGTTCATTTTTTTAAAAACACACTTGATGTACCCATGATCGAAGTTATTAATGGTACGGTGAAGGGTTTCAATGGTGTACTATGCAACCTCTGGCATTTGGAGCCCTAAAAAATTATTTAAATTAATTCTTCAAAAGATGGCATTAAATGATTGTGTTTAAGTGTGTGTCGTCGCAGTAGCTCAGTCTGTTAAGACAGGGCAGTTCAAAGCACACATCGCCGTAATGGTGCGGAGATTTGTGAGTTTGATTCCTCTCACCGACAGCTTTGCCACATGTCTCTTACCCCTTCTTTGCCCCTTTCCAACTCTGATAAAGGTCTGAATCGGCCACAAAAATACATTAAAATTTAGTTAAGTTGTTTATTATTGCTGCCACAGTTGTGTTATTATTGCTGCTGTTGTTCTTAATTCGATTTTTTTAATGCACGTTGGAAACATGCTACCTACGGTCAGTAGGAATTTTGGGTGAGTATGTATATGTCTGTATGTACATAAATACTGTATATAATTTCCTTCACAACCAATGTCAAGTGACCAGAAGCCACAAGTGAGACTAGAACAGCAGACTCTGTCTTGTACGTCCATGTCAAGCATCTCTGATTGCATCTCTGTTCCATAATACTCCTCATTTGCCTCGAGTTTAATTCTATTGCTTGTTTCAAAGCTTGCATTGATTTTTTTTTGGTGCATTATTTATGTGAAGTTTAAAGCCCACTGAATGGAACAAAAAATGCTGACCGCTGAAACCAGTTTTTTTAAGGTGGGTTGGCATTTGGCAGCTGCTGAAATCTAATCAGAAGTAACTAAAAGTAACTCAAATATTATCAGTAATCTAATCTAGTAACTGTTAAGAGCTGAAGTCAGTAATCTGTAGTCTTATTACCTTTTACAGGTAACTGTGGAAACTGTGGTGACTGCACAGGAGAAAGATGGTCTTACATCCAGAGCAGCCCAATAGATTGAATTGGACGGAAGACACTCTTAAACTCTGTTTTTTATTGTATTTTACACAACATTACATGCGGCACCTTTAACTCAAGTGCCCCATTACTCAATGCCATTTGAGTTGCCCACGAGACGCTGTTAAGCCGATGGTTCGGAACAGCTTACCTGAGAGGAACGGCTCTTGTTAAGTCCCGCCGTCCAACACCGGAGACGCTCGTTAAAGGCGCATCTGTCGCCCCCTGAAACGGTCCACGACGTCCCGTCGAGGCGCTGGTGTTTTACCGTGCATGTCTCTGCAGGGGGCGCTTAGCCGTTTGGCATGCGGCTGTCAGTATAAACCCTGCAGCCGCATACTTTCCAGTGGAGTGCATGGGCACCAAAGATCTATTCAATTCAAACAAGCATAGCAAATAAAATCAATTCAGATAATTGTATTGAGCCAATTCAATTGTATACTTACATATTTTTGGGGGAGCAAGCACCGTTTTTCATTCTTTGAGAGAGATAGTGACGGGATTAAATCAGAAACTGGAATGAAGACTTGGGGAAACATTGCAGAAAAGCCGGAGATGGTATGAGAATCCATGGAGCTGCTCGGCCTGTGGTCAATTGTATACTTTTTAAACATTAAATTTTTTTTTTAAATGTAAACTTGAAAAGTCTCGTCCAGCCGGAAACAGTCCAATTGTCATATTTTGCCTGCTGACGGTGTGTCTATCTGAGGCTGTTAACTGCAAAAGGGCGTTTGTGGCTTGCTCCCTTGTGTGATTTTTATTCATACATTCACTGAACTGCATCAGTTTTCTTCTAGTTAATAAAGAACAGAACAAGGTAGAAACAATATCTTCCTGATGAAAGAGACTCTGAACTGGTTCAAGGAACGAAAACCAAAAACTAACGGAATTTTATGGAATTTTATGAGGAGTGGAAACAAAAAAAGATTTCTTCAACTGTTCCAAAACAGAAACAGAACATTATGAAATCCACAAAACCGTTAATAACGTTTTTTTTTTCATTCTCTATGTATACCATATCTTCTGTCTGGGAGACTATTTCATATCATTATAATATTATATTATATTGTGGACAGATAAACTATATCTAAACGTAACATTTAACAAACTTAACAAAATATTTGCTTTTCAAACCGGTTCAGGGCCAATATTTTGGTGGCGGGATGGTTCCGAGAACGAACATAGAAC
>OMKY01144237.1:0-13191 GCA_900302395.1 Bregmaceros cantori
TGAGGATATTTTTGTTATTTGTAAAATTGAGCAATTACACACTTGAACCACAAACCAGACACTGTGATGGAGGACTAAGTGCATTATCCAAACTGGTGCCTCGTTTCCTCATCCAGTCTTATCTGAATGATAGGAAAGATAATAGTGGGATTGATCAGTTTTGCAATTGTTCTATGCTCTAATCTAATGTGGGGGAATGTCCCACGTTAGGCAATCCACCCTATTCAAAATCAACTAGTGATTTTGAGTATTTCGAGTATCACGTCCATAAGATAACAATGTAATTGAGTTTATTCATAACCTTTTCAGTGACAAACACACAAACACATAAATTATATGTCAACCTAGCATTTGGTAATACAAAGAGGATCAGCTGGAAATATTTTCATTCATAACTGTCTATTCCCAAGATGTTTTTTTTTTATATTTTTGAAAGTATTTATTTGGCATCCAAAGAATGAGAAATAATCATTAATGTCTATCACACACACCTCAACAAAATTTGGGCATGTATGCTACACAACTTGCATAGAAGTGCCTTTTTTTTGCTGCGTTGCATTCATTCACAATCCGTCGAACAATGGCTGCATTGTCGTGAGCTGGTGGATACGAGCGCATGCGCGTCTAGATAAGATAACATATTCATCCCGGAGGGGAAATTTAAAGTTGTTGCTTCAGCAGGAGAGAAAGTGTAATAGTATGCAGTAACTCACCAATAACAATTATATTGTGAAATCATCTGTGGAAGAGAAAGGATGCGAAAGGAATAATCAACATCATCAAGTTTTTTTGTTTTTTACAACAGATGCAATAAAGAGAGAAAGGGAAAGCCGGAGTGCGCGTGCCAGCGGGAGAGGACTCCAACCCTGGCAGAGGGTTTTATGGAGATTTATCAGCAGAGTTCAGAACAGGTGAACTTGATGGCCAGTCATTAAGTTCACAACTGCCAACCCTTTTTCACGTCAAGAAATTGACATATTTATTATAAGAAATCTGCATCAGAATCTCTGCACAAATTGTATTCAAAATCAACACCTCATAATGCTGAGATAAGTGAAATTAATGTTGTTTATTTTTCAAAAACACTTGGAACCCTCTTTCAAAATATATTTGTCAAAAACTGCCTACATCACATAATGTCCATATAATCTCATTCATTTCATCATGCTGTTCATTGTACTTGTACTTCAAATGTGTTATTTTGTAATATTCCGTGATTTTTAACTTTAGACTAGCAACTTTGAATTAATAATAATAATAATAATAAAAAAAATTATTATTATTATTATTATTATTATTATTATTATTATTATTATTATTATTATTATTATTATTATTATTATTATCAAGTAATTTCCCTAACCAATGTACTTCCAGATTTGCAGATAGCATGTGCAATACAAGAACAGTAGGTTTAATTTCAAATGAAATCCATCCACAGTTGCCACTGACTGAATGAATGGAATGTAAAAAAGAATATTGAAAATAATAATAATGGCACAGAGTGTCGTGAGTTGGCCTCACTGACAGCTTTGTCTCATCCCTCTTCTTCACCTCTTTCTAGCTAAACCTGAATAAAGCTGAAAATGGTCCCAAAAAGTACATAATAATAATAATAATAATAATAAAAAATAAAACACAATGCACGGAACATGAGAAGCTAAAGGCAGAGGAAACTATTCTGGGATACTGAGTATACAAGGTTGTTTAACGAGTAAAGCATTGCAGTCAGACAAACAGGCAGGAGAGAGATATTTGTTTAAGATTGTGCGTTCAAAAGTGTTCTATTATTGATTTATCCATGGTAAAATGCTATCAATTGCCAGCAGATGGGAGCCTAACTACGTTGCCCTTATATAATGGACATGAAGTGGTACGTACACTTAACCGTATGTGATACCAGCAAAATGTCTACCGCCGCCAAGCCTTGACGTCGTGTGCAACAGCCCTATTGTAAGGAGATGCACGCTGGAAGAAGCCGAACGTTATCAGTAAACATTTACGGCATTTAGCCGGTCGTCACAGCATTTCCTACTTCCTGTTGTGTCTTGTGGAGGAGAAGCGTTTATTCCATGAAAGGCACTCAATGACAATGACCTGATTTAAATGAAGGCAAACAAAAAAAAAACCCTGTTTGCACGGTCAGGTTTTACTGTAAGACACACAAACACGCACGTCGTTATGGAGACAATCTAATCAGAAGGGAGACAAAAGATGGATGATGCACATCCAGTGACATCACCAGTTCCCCGCATAACCCAGCCCGGTGACCGAGTAGATTATTTTCAGCGTTGGGAAGATAACTTTTTAAAAGTTGACTAATCCCTTGCAGTTACAAAATTCTCCTTAAAATTAGAATCACAATAAAGCGTATTGCCATTGTCAATACACAAGTTCACGGACTACGGTTTTTTTCTTGGTAAATGCAAGAGCAAGATACAAAGAGTATTTAGAAGAGCAAAGAAACACAAGAAATATAAGGCGCAGTGATGTCATACAGATCTTAAATACAGTAGTGCGGCAATATTGTTAAGAAAGAGATATTTACAGAATTCTGGGGTGGGGGTAGACTATGTGGTGCCTACTATGAGCGAGCTGAGGATAATCTTTAATAAATCATTCCTGAAATCATTAGAAAAAAAGACAGTATGCCTGTATTTAAAAAAGCGTATCTAAACATTAAAGAATGTAACCCATTGGTGACATTTGAAATGCTGTAATTATGTTTCTAATAACTCATTTGTTAATGTAAGGAATTGCCTTAAAAAGAAATCCAGAGTTGAAAGATAGTGACACAAGTCCATTGTTAGACTACAGTGATTAAACAGTATGGTTCCTTTCTGAGAACACTGCTGCGTAAGAAATGGAACCAGCGCCGCCCGGAGGACAGGACTGGTATTACAGATGAAAACGTTTACTCTAGGCTTGCTATGTAAAACATTTCCGATATTTCATTCGAACAATAGCATAAAATTACACAATTTCAGTAGCAATTCTCGAAGCTAGTTTGAAGGTATGTTTTAAGATTATTATTATTATTATTATTATTATTATTATTATTATTATTACAACAACAACAACAATAATAATAATAATAATTATTATTATTATTATTATTTATTCAATTTGCGCAGGGTGAATACATACATCATCTCTCACTTCCAACCAACTAATAACACCTGGTGAGTTACTGGCAGCCAACCACAAAAAAGTCAGAGATAATTTCTAGAAATCGTATTTAGCAGTGTTGCGTCACACCACACCTGCACACATAGTGTCCCTTCAGCATCGAAAACGTTAAACCTTAAAAAGAGACTTAGTGCGAAATCCAGTGACTACCGGTGGTTTAAGATGGAGGTGCATCTCATGATATGAATCCCCAAAACATGCACACTAGAGTTTGTGAGCCTTACCAAGAGGTCAATGCTGTCTTTGCGTCCCAGGGACCCGTGCTCTGGCTGGTCCTTGGGGGCCACGATGTAGGGCCTCATGTTGGGCAGACTGAGAGAGCGAAGGTCCTTCACACCTTGCTCTACCTTCTGCTCTTCACCGTTCTTGGCTATGCAAACCACAGTACGACAATTACATTCATCACAAGCCACAGCTTAGCCAAGCATAATGATTGATTGAATCAATTCAAATTGAATTCAAACTGATCATGAATCTACGATCACTGAGCAGTTCCAATGCAAACACTTAATTATCGGTGCCGAGTCGTAGTGGAGCAGCAGCTTGAACGTTGTGCTAATAATAGGAGATGTACAGAGATGGCAGATTCAGTTCCAGAAAGTAGAAGTCCTGCCATCTTTTGGTTCTACCTGTGCACTGCAAGCAGACACAATATCAGCTGCTCCTAATTAGTCCAGCTCTGCAGTCAGGTTGATGTGCTAATCAATGGCAATGCAAAAGGTAGAATCAACATGGAGAAGGACTTCTTCTTGAACTGGGTTTGCCATTCTTTCAAGTACATTTTTGAGTTTTAAGACATTTTAAAACATGTAGTATGTATAGTACAAAAGTATAAAATGTCATTAAAAAACAATCAATGAATTAAACATTTAAACTGTGCAAGGGGAGAATATTATCAGAGTTCCCAGTGTGTCACCATTCACAGCTTGTGGCAATTACTTGGAATTGTTAGTTCAGTCACCATCACACAGGAATTCTACATAATATCTTTAACCAACTAGCGACTTGTCACATTACAAATGGCACGTCCTTGCAAAATTACATATTTCATAACAGAGATGCGACCAAGTCCCTCTTTCAAGTCTCAAGTCTCAAGTCCTTCTTAGGCAAATCAAGTCAAGTCCCAAGTCAACTCCAAATCAAGTCATCATTAACATGCTGTAATTTTAGCTCCAGAATCAGATTTTTGTACTACATTATTAAAATCAAATGATTCTATTATGAAAGCAAAACTATTGCTTGCTTTTAACGTTATTAAAATCAGATTCTGGAGTTAAAATTACAGCATGTTAATGACAACTTGGGATGAGTTGACTTGGGATTTGACTTGACTTGCCCAAGAAGGACTTGAGACTTGCAAGAGGGACTTGGTCGCATCTCTGTTCCATAATACACGTTACAAAAGTGTAGAATACTCTTGTACCTTTGACTTTGAGGTAGTGCCCTCCAAAGCGGTACGCCTCAAAGTTGAGAGACAGCGGCGTGTTGGACTGATCCAGGAACAGATCGACGCGGCACAAGTCGATGCCCTTCCTCTCGAATACTGGACCCAGGACCTCCCTGTGACACACAGGTAAAGAACCAATGCACCATTCAGCACACTTTCCTTTTTGTAATCAGGGCAACGATTATTGGACTAATCGCTGACTGATCGATTATAAAATTAAATGGGCAACAACTTTAATGAGCAATAGTCTCTACGTACTAATCGACTGCTTTTCAAGTTGACAACATTTCTTAAAAATAAAAAGATCCGTCGACAAATTGTTTGGTAACGCTTTATTTTAATGGTACGCATATTACCATATCATTAACTGGTAACTACCTGTAAGTACAAGGTAGTAATGAGCATTTACCAAGTAATGACATGGTAGCTATGGTGTTATTACCAGGTTACTACTTGGCAATTACAACTTTGGCAACTTATTTTATGGTACACTAATTACCAGGCAATTACCTGGTAACTACTCTGTAATGACAAGAGTAGTTACGTGGCAGCTGTGATGACATTAATCTCTAATACGTAGGCAATAACAAACATACAACTACAAAAATATGTAACTGTAAATATTACTACCTGGTAGTTACTTAATGATTGTCAAGAAAGAAGGCAGCAGGCAAGTAATAATCTGATACTAACATCATAGCTAACGTGTAATTACTAGAGGTGCACCGATCCGATCCGTAGATCGGTGACCGAGACCGATCAGGACAAAATCACGAGTCCCGATCCTTGGAAAAAAATGAGTTGGGGAGCCAAATGACTGTTTATTTACTTTGACTATTATTGAAATTGACAATTATGCCAAATAGTTTGGGTACTACCAATTTTTGCAGGATCAGAACTCTGTATCGGGGATTGGGACTCCATATCGGGACTCGGTACCGGAGATCGGGATCGGCCGATCGTTAAAATCAAGGGATTGGGATCGGATCTGTAGCAAAAAAAACATGATCGGTGCACGCCTAGTAATTACTTGGTAAATATGATTAATTCCATGTAGTTACCAGGTAATTACATGGTACTTAGTGTACCATAAAATAAAGTGTTACCAATTGTTTCAAAAATCGGCAACTAATCAACAATTAAAATACTAGTGGCAGCGTTTAAGTGGATAACATGTTACGCTTTCTATTTGCGTAGTGCGAGTAGATGAACAGTCAACGCCTCGATGATTTGACACGTGCGATGCGATGCGTGGACGATCCATTTGTTCTGGCTTGCCAGGCTAATGGATGATGGCACTTCTTGGGGGTGGTGACGCGTTGCTAACCTTAGCGTCTTCTTCTTCATGGCGGGCACAATCTCTGTGTCAATGTCCACGCTGAGGTCGAACTTCAGGCTGAAACATTCCTTGCTGGGATCCTGCACAGACACGAAAACGCACAGACGCACGCGCACAATATGCTCAATATGGAGCAGCTCAATATGCTACTTCGTAGCTCTAGATTGTTATTATATTGTGTCTAGCTAGTAGCTACTACCTAGGCACTAGCTAGTAGCTACTACCTAGACACTAGTTAGTAGCTACTACCTAGACACTAGCTAGTAGCTACTACCTAGACACTAGCTAGTAGCTACTACCTAGGCACTAGCTAGTAGCTACTAGCTAGGCACTAGCTAGTAGCTACTACCTAGACACTAGCTAGTAGCTACTAGCTAGGTACTAGCTAGTAGCTACTACCTAGACACTAGCTAGTAGCTACTACCTAGACACTAGCTAGTAGCTACTACCTAGGCACTAGCTAGTAGCTACTACCTAGACATTAGCTAGTAGCTACTACCTAGACACTAGCTAGTAGCTACTACCTAGGCACTAGCTAGTAGCTACTACCTAGACACTAGCTAGTAGCTACTACCTAGGCACTAGCTAGAAGCTACTACCTAGACACTAGCTAGTAGCTACTACCTAGGCACTAGCTAGTAGCTACTACCTAGGCACTAGCTAGTAGCTACTACCTAGAGACCAGCTAGTAGCTACTACCTAGACACGGCGGTAGACATTTTGCTGGATCAATAAAGTATTCTGATTCTGATGTATTTTGATCCTGATTCCCGACCCAATGACACATGCAGATCCCTTGATTTTAATTGCAATCTGGACTGTGTTTAGGGCTGTACGATTTTGCAAAAACATAAAATCCCGATTTATGTTTTTGAAATCTCAATTTTCGTTTTGTTTCCAATTTCTTGAAGAAAAAGGACAAAATATATCAAAACTAGAAGTTTCATATTTCAAACTTTGCAAACGGTGTACATTTTTGTAATTAAATAGAGACACCTCACCATTTGGCATAATTATCAATTTGTATACATTTTATTTACACACATAGCTTGAAGCCAGATCATTATTATCAATGAAGAAATCTGAATCAGAATACTAAGAAAAATGTAGAATACTGTGGAAAAATACCTGTAGTATCAGGTTAAACAGCCGTACAAATTGATTTATTGGTGCCAGTTAACAATTCTTGAAAAGTCATTATCCACCAACTTTAGGTTCCACGGCGGCTGATAAGGTACCAACATGTTAACATTTGTTAACATATTTGAACACTAAAAGAAGTATTTTAAAGTAAATTTTAAAATGGACAGGGAGCCAGTGCAGAGATTTTAAAATTGTTCTGGCTTTGCAAATTTAATTGAATGAATGACAAAAGGAGAAAATAATTTCAAAAATTCCAGTCAATTGCGGCACCTTTAGCTAACTTAGTGCTGGCAGAACATGTGTATGTGGATGTATTTACATCAGTGTGCCGTCTTCGAGGTTTCTTCTTCACCAACTTCAAACCTCCGGTTTTACGTTCCCTAAAGAAAACAAACAAACAAAATATATTATTGACACCCATAATTATACTTATGGGACTTGGCATGCTTTTCAGCAACTGGTCATCAGCCAGGTTTACATGGTATCAAAAAGTGCTCATGTATACACATCCACGGATGTGCTTGAAGTGGATCAAAATCATAGACTGTATATAAAGTAGACGCAGCGTGCGTGACGTCATCCCATTGCCGTGAACGTCAGGACTTTTGAAGCCGCTAGTATGGGGAAATGGGCTCTACCATGTTGAGAAAGTACCCGTATGTCCGGGTTGGTTCAGGGACCCCATTTCCATATGGAGCTAAGTGTGTGTCTTATACGGAAGTCAGCGCTAAAGTAAAAACTTTATAAAATAATAATACAGGTACATAGACCTGCACGATAAATCGCTTTGAAATCGAAATCGGATTTATTTGTTTGGACGATGGCAAATACAGTGAAATCGACTGATTAGTTGACTAATCATTTCAATAATCTGCAACAAATCAACTATAAAATAATCGTTAGTGGATACACACAGAGGCAATGGAATTTCACTTTGGAAATTGTCAGCTCCTTGGTAGAGTAACAATATATAACAGAACAAAGCAAACAAATTAGCAGTATTGGAAAACACAGGGATCAGCAGTAATAACAATTATATCTTCAACACATCATATCACATAGTGTATTAGGTTGGCAAACATGGATCATAAAGTACCAAGAGGAGCATATAAACCATTGATATAGCAGAGAACATTATGGACCCACTGACCCACTGGGCGTCCCGTCGTCTGTCTCCTCCTCCTGGTCCGACGGAGGGCTGGTCCGAGGCGGGCAAGAACGTGTAGACACGTTCCGGGCCAGGATGGAGGCTGTAACATTTCACAGCCAATAACAAATACTGATGGAATGACTCACAATACAAAATAGCCATGGATTCAAGAAATTCGAGAGTCGTGGATTCCAGAAATTAGGCCGTTTTTAGGACAAAAGTGAAATACATTCAAGGGGATGTAAAATGACAAGAATAGTTTACTGAAGGTTATTGCTTAAACTGCCATCAACCCTTTCAGTGATCCAAAAGATCACTGAAAGATCACAAGGAGCTAAACAAAAGATAGGTTTGTGGTGAAAAGTGCTCTGGACCTCATGTATCCATGTGCGTACATGTCTGTTTTCAATATGTCACAACAATGTTGATTTTTTTTGTTTGACGTTTTTGTTTGAAGTTTTTTTTCCTACGTTTTCTATGTCGCACACAATGGCTGCTGGGTTGCAAAAATTATTTCAGCCATGGCTGATAAATAAAGGTCAAATTATGTAATTTTAGGCAGATGGGTATGTTGAAATTTTTTCCAAGCATAGCATTGCATTTTCATAGCTTCATTAAATGAAAATGACAAAGGTTTGTGGTTACCAAAGTGAAACCGACTTACCTTCACCCAGAATGTTTTACGCATTCTGAAGGCAAACTTAATCACTTTCACATGCATCGAAAAGATTCCAGAGAATTACATTTTGATGCAATAACCTATTCCTAGTTGGCAGTTAGACCCAAACCCTTGGTTTCAGTTTGACTTTGTTAGCATACAAAATATTTTTTTCGCCAATTAAACGAAAACCAACTCCTTTCTAACACTGCATGATAGGGCTGTGCAGAGAAAAAAAATATATTTAAATTAATTAATTGATTTTCCTTGATTATCTTGATCATTGATAATAATTTTACTGGTCTGTTTTCAAGTTATATGGGTGAATAAAATGTATATAAATTGATAATTGTCTTAATCCTAACCCAAAGGATGAGTTGTTTCTACTCAATTCTAAAAATGGACACCATTTGTAAAGTTTGAAATATGAAACTTCTAGCTTTGATATATTTTGTCCTTTTTTTCCCCCCAAGAAATTGGAAACAAGTTGAAAATCGAGATTTCAAAGACACTAATCGGGATTTTAATTTTTAGCAAAATCGTTCAGCCCTACTGCGCAACAATGAAATTGGATAAAATGCCTGGGTATGGGCGATGAGTGTTAAGTCCAAATAACAACACACAGACATTTTGAGTGGCTCAGAGGTCGTGAACTCCAGCTATGACAGTGATTCACGTCTGGAGACTGTGCTCGCCTTAACAAGTCATATGTTAGCCAACAGGTGTGTTGGACTGATGTGTTGGCAAAGAGAGGGGGCATTGACGTTGACTCAGAGTGACACACACACACACACACACACACACACACACAATGACTGGGGTGGGGAACAGGGCTTGAGAACAAAATTATTTTTAAAAAGTTCTGTTCCGAACGGTTTAGGCAGGCTTATGTTTAACATTTTCGTTCTCGGAACCGTTCCACCGCGAAAATATTGGTCCCGAACCAGTTTGGAACGCTAAAATTTTGTTTGTTCTTAAAGTTCCTTATATTGTGCAATGTTTAGATAGAGTTTATACAATATATATTTGGTGGACTTTCAAACTTCAGTGCAACTCTATTAACGTGACAACAAGCGTTGCATTCGCTTCCTCGTCTGTTCACAAGATGGAGCCCCAGATGCATGGGGCTTGATAACTGACGATGAAAGTTGGATGGATGCACAACCGGAAATAGCATCCCAGACATAGGATATGTTAAAGTATATAGAGAACGAAAAAAAAAAGTTTTAACCGCTTTGTGGATTTCATAATGTCCCGTTTCTGTTCTGGAACAGTTGAAGAAATCTTTTTTAGTTTCCGTTTCCGCTCCTCATAAAATTCTGTAAAATTTAGTTTGTTTTCCGTTTTTGTTTCAGCTCCTCATAAAATTCTGTAAAATTCAGTTCGTTTTCGGTTTCGTTCCTTGAACCGGTTCGGAGCCCTAGTGGGGAGGTACAGTTAACTTTGGCTGGCCTTGCGAGCGACATGCATTTAAAGTAGAGGGGGCATTAAAAATGTTTTAAAAGGTTTTCTTTGTTTATACTCAACATGGGGGGTGATGGTAAACCATTTAAAACTGTATTCTGAGCATTTTGTGGTTGCCTTACAATATTAGCCCAAAGTGGGCATTTTTGAGGTCCTCCCAGAACTTTGTAATCCCTGCTGGCATGACGTCATGCCGGTCTTCTTCGCCTTTCTGGTACAACAAAAAGTTGTACCAGAAAAAAAGCAATATGGATTTTTGTCCATATCGCCCAGCTCTACTCTAGTACTAGCATAGCTTAGCCCCACATGACAAAACTTTGGTCATGTAGCAACTCGCATGGCACATTTAAATAGGAAAAAATATGGAAGTGATTAGTCCATTCCATCTTCACCCCATTCGATGGGGCTAAGCTGTGTTTAACAAAGTACAGCTGTGCGCCAGCGTGAGTGCTTGAATGTAGGCGAGGGAGAACTCAACTCAGGTAAGGTCAGGGAAGAATTATTTCAATGAGTTTTTGTTGGGAGTTTTCTTTTAAATGTTTTTGTTGAACTAATACGCAATAAAATAATATGCAAACAATTAAACAACGTGTTAATTGTAAAAAAGTTCTTCAATTCCTTAACTGCCATAAACCCTCTTTGGTTTGGCTTAACTGATTTTTTAGAATGAGGGAAAGGGAACACCATTTAGAATTTCAGTGGACAGGGGATTGAAATCAATAACCCGCAATTCGACAAATTGTTACTCACTGGGAAGTGTGGTTAGCCAGAATTAAAGCGGTGAAAGTCGATGACGTCGCTAATGTTCTCTGTACTATGAAACAAAACACTGCCATGAAGGATTAGTGGAAGGTAATAGAAGTAGACACAGACAGCGACAACATGGTCAGGACTCTACCGACCATAAAGAGAACACTGGATCTGCGCCTCCAGAGAAGACAGGGCTTTGAGCCTCCATGTTACTTGTCACGCCTAGTGCGTTGTGATTTGATAATTTCATTTTATTAATACTTTTTTTGACATTTTTTTTTAACCTGCCTAATCCAGAACAAACAATGATTCTAGTCGTGTGCGATGCGTACATAGGGGTGCAACTAATGATTATTTTGATCATCGATTAATCAGCCATTTTTACTGATGATTAATCGATTAATCAGTTCATTTTTCCTTTAGAATCAGAACGATTATTAGCATTAATAATGATTATGAAACATTATTAAACGTTTGCAATGTTAACATTACAAACTTTTTGCTGTTTCACTATCTCCATTTTATAGTAATAGCATGAAACAGCCTAAGGGGCAGGCTAAATTATAACATATTGGGGTTTCAATCAAGCTTATGTGTTATCTTTATTGTATTACAGCCTTATTAGGGCCTTGAAACTAGAAAAATTGCATTGGGAACAACATATATTCAGCACGTGGAGAATAGGCCAAACCATGAAACGATTAATTTCTGCCGATTAATCGATTATCAAATTAATTGGTGATTATTTCAAAAATCTATTATCCTCGAATAATCGGTTGCAGTTCTAGATGATTCATTTGTTCTGGCTTGCCAAGCTAGATGATGATTGTTGTTATAGGTGCATGTCTGGATATTTAAGTATATCACTTTCTTCTTTATCCAGCTGCACCAACGAAATGCAATTTCCCCTCTGTAATGAAAAAAGTATCCATCTTTCTCTCCATCCATCTAATCAGTGCTAATGTGGTCTGCAGCAGAATGGAGGATTGGGTTAAGCGCACAGGTCACAGGGCAGCGGCCAACAATCACCTTGGGGCTGGAGGTCAAAGCGCGGGTGCCGTTCAAAGTGCATGCTGGGGTCGGGGGCGTCCGGGTGGAAACGCGAGTCACATGACTCGCACAAGTGCAGCGGCCGCTGGTTGTTCAGATCCTGGCAGTCGGTGTGGTGGCACACCTGTGGAGGCAGGCAGACAAAAACGTTCAATAACAAGACTTTTCCATGGTTGACAATGCCAGCGCTCGTAACATTATGGAGTTGAGTTGTCACAAACTGAGGCCAATAATGACTCAATATACGAATGCAGATCTCTAAAACTCTATGGTCATATAAGATGGCCTGATTATAGCCTAAAAAGGATTAGTAGAAGGTGAAGGAAACAGAGGGAGACAACACAAATTAGGGGAGCAACAACATCTACTGATGGTCAGGACTCAACCTGCAGAGCCTAAACAGAACACTGGATCTCCTCCGTCAGGTGGTACAGGGGCTCTTCGTCCATTCAGTCCTACTTTCAAGTAGGGCTGAAAGTAACGATTATCTTTATCATCGAATAATCTGCAAAGCAAGACGTTTAACCTGCATGCGTTATCAACAAGGTAGAAACTTGAAAAATTAAAGTGAAAATAATGTTAATTATTTCATAGGTTTTCATTCCACAATGCTCTTGAATCTATTGGGGATATTATGCACCCGCTATCGACAGAAGGAAGGCATTCGTTATTAGTTGGTGCCACAGCTACACATATGGAGCATAAGTATTGTAGCAAAAATTCTCAATTAATTGTTTGGTAAGAACATTAATCAATTAAATGTTTTTGATTGGTTACTCCACTGATTAATCATTGGCTTCTGCAGCCATAACTAACAACGCTACTGAAGGACTACGGACTGTTGCGCTTGCCATCAGCTTGAGCTGGAAACCAACTTAATTAACTGAAGGATTGGAGGTGAGGACCCCTCCATCTGTCCATTTTACCCCCCGCCCCCTCCACACACACACACACACACACACACATTTTAACCCTTTCACTGCCAGTCCAAATGCTATATC
>OMKY01144239.1:0-11503 GCA_900302395.1 Bregmaceros cantori
TATGACATACTTTTTCAGTGAATGAGGTTGTCATAGGCCTAGGTGGAAAATAACTGCTACTTCTGTTATTACAGCTTTCAATGATTTATTTCAAATTTGAAACATTGTCTAGCCTGTCAGCTAAAAAACAAACAATCGAATTGTATCGAATCGTGAATTCTTGAGTATCGAAAAAAATCGAATCGTTGGGCTAGGAAATCGATACTGAATCGAATCGCCATGATAGGTGCGATTTACACCCCTAATAGTGCACTATATTACTATATGCATGCCATTTTGTAGGGGTGTCCGAATTCTCCATGTACCCTATATAGTGCACTGAAAGTATCCCACAATGCACCCGAAAAAGTAGTGAGCATCGGATGTACCCTAGGCGAAGCAGTATAACCCATAATGCATTGCGAGACCGCATTTGAGATATTGTTTATTACCTGCTTCTGATCTTATCTGTACGGCGACCTTGAGGTTCTCGAAAGGCGTCTCATATTAAATGTATTATTATGAACTGAACTTTGATATCGCAAACACATTGCCACATTGTGGCTCATTTAGAGGTCACTTTGCATCTCTTGTTACGAGTCCTGTTAGCACCTAAGGGTTGTGTCTGCATCATGGGGAGAGATGGCAAAAGTATGCAGATTTATTACTTGATTAAAAGGAAAATACATTTGTACAAACACAACTTGAGTAAAATTATAAAGTAGTGATCCAGATATCTACTTAAATCAACATGAAAAGTATAGGCTCTGAAATATACTCAAAAGTATTTTTGAAAATAAAAAGTATTAAAAGAAATGTTCTGCTTATGCCAGGAAATAACCATTTCTTGCTTGTGGTGTTTGTATCATTACTTATTGCACAAGATGTCGTATGTATTCAGTAGGGGTGTAAATCACAACTATCATGGCGATACGATTCAGTATTGACCCAACGATTCATACTCAATAATTCACCACGATACGATTTGATTCGATACGATTCTTAGGTTTTTTTTTAATTCAACCTTACAGGAGAGTGGAATTACGTCCAGGAGCAAATGGATAAAAATAGACCAGAAAAAAGATTGATACTCTTGCGGACGTATCGATACATTGTATCATCAGCTGTTGTATCGATATATCGATACAAAATCGATATTATTTACACCCCTAGTATTCAGTGGTGTTTACATTAGGTTATATTACCTAAAGATAATTCTTCTATAGTTCTTGTAGATCAGTGTTGTTGTGCAAACAAAATAGAATGTATTTAGTCCATAAAAAATAACAAGTTTGTTTTCCGAAAGTGAGGAGTAGAAATTACTCATTTGTGTTAAATCTACTGGGTACTAGTAGAAAGATGAAGACAAAATAAATACTTCTAAAAGTACTAGAGAAATGTTCTGAAGTACAATACTTGAGTATTTGTACATTGTTACTTGCCATCTCTCAATCATTGGAAAAGGTCAAAGAGAATTCTTATTGAAACAAAAAAAGGGTGAATCCTGCCAAATGTGTTATATTTATTATACAGGCCAAGACGAAAGGTAACTCTCCATCAGCTGGGCAAACGGAGGATGAGGACTCCTTCTCTTCGTCTTCCATGCCGGCAGCACTCGGCGACACCAAATCCGGACGTCCCCTGCGGGCTTCCTCATTACGGGGTCACCACTACAGCCCCGCCCCTTGGCCACTACGAGCTGTGGCGTCCGATGAAGCCTGCATCAAGATGGAGGTGAAGGTACAGGCTGCTATTCAACACTTTTTGCTAAGAGAGAGATTAACTTTCTTATACACTTTTATGCTCTTTTTACAAAATATTTAAAAAAATCAGATCATCAGAGATAGCTTTGTCCAACATTCGGTGTTAACTCATTAAGTCCCAAGTCACGTAAAAATATGTTTTCACTCCCCATGCGTTGACTCCCAAAACGCAATATTACGTTTTTTTCCGTTTTATAACATATTTCAAAACTAGACACTTCGATGCATAATGCGTGTGATTTTGGGACGTCTGTGCTGAACAGAACTGTCATAGATGACGTCAAAACTTGTGCGATCATCTGGACATTTGAGAGAAAAAAGAGGGAGGAAGGAAGAGAGGAAAAAAGAGGGAGGGAGGAAGGAAGAGAGAAAAAAGAGGGAGGAAGGAAGAGAGAAAAAAGAGGGAGGAAGGAAAAGAGAAGTATGAAGCACGACAGGCTGATCGTTGCAGGTTTCAGAAAAGTTGCGATATCGCCTCTTCAACCTGAAAGTAGGCATTTTTTTTTTGCGGACACCTGCCTTGATTTAGCTTAAGATTGCGAGGTGATGGATGAACGTAGAGACACGGTTTTCGGCGACTTACAGATTAAAGTCTCGCCTTTCAAACGAGCCATAGCATGTTTCAGTTGTCCTGTCCGATAATATGCTGTGACCCTACAAAAATCGTCAAAAATGGCCAAAAGTTTGGGCATGATTCCATAAAAGGGGCTGGTATTCAATGAGTTAATGCTCCAGGGTAGGTTTATGAACTGATTTGATTTTGGTATTTTGAAGTACGCTTGGACTAATTTTCATTGATTTAAAAAAAAAAAAAAAACAATAATAATGATTTAATTTTTGTATCAGCTTTGTTATCGGGGATACACCTCTAGCAGTGGGACGACTGCATAGGCCATAGTTTCACATTCAATTCACTATAAATTGCTCTACACACTAGGGCTGCAACTATTCTGGTCGATTCATCGGTGACTAATCGATGATGAAATTAATTGAAAACTAATCTAATAATAGATAATAGGCTAAGAAATGAACCATTGTTATTGTCGCCAGTTTTGTGATATTCCCCCATTTATCGACACAATTCCATACTAATTCATTGTCTACAAAAATATGAAACATTAAATGAGAATAATTGATTTTAAGAAATCCATGAAAATATTACTGTATAAATTACATGTAATGAGTTGGTGTCAGAGGGAGTAACGTAATCTTTGTATATATGTTGGTGAAGAATCACCAAATTTGACTATATATTTAAATTTGACAAGATTAAGTTCTCTTAATCGTTGCTCGCTGTAAGAATTTGGGGTATTTTTAACGGAAATATTATTCAACCGATTTAGTTGATTAATCTTTCAATAATCGGCAACCAAACGACTATTAAAATAAAATCGTTAGTTGCAGCCCCTAGACTTGACTGAGTTTTACGCAGTGTTTAGTGCTTCCTTATAAATCACTTCCATTTACGTCCTCAAGGTGAAGGCGATGGTCCATTCGCCTGCCACCAGTCCCAGAATGCGCAGTGTCCGCAAGGAGTTCCACGATTACGGAATGGAAAGTCTCTTCCCAGATCATGACGACTCGTACAAGCAGAGCCTGTTCCCAGAGGCAGGCCACCACTCTTTCAAGCAGCCTGCCAACGGTGAGCTCCACCTGGCTATGGGCGAGCGCGACGTGCCTGTGGTCCTGGGACTAACGCCCCAAGACTACATCCAGTACACCCTGCCTTTGGACGAGGGAATGTACCCAGACTGCATGGACACCTCCTCGCCCATGGAGGTGACAAGCGAGGCGGAGGACGCCGCGCTCATGGAAGACCGCGACCCAGAACACGAGCACGATCTGGTGGTCGGCATCCCGCCAGAACTGTTCTTGGAGCCAGCAGTGAGTAGCGTGCTGGAAGGCTCGGGAGCGGAGCTCCTCCCCCCACCGCCCCTCTCGCCGCTAGGCCGCCGCGAGCTGCCCAGGACATTCTCGGGATTCTCGTCTGCCGACAGCCATGTAGCGGAGAGGGTGCGGCACCACCTGAACTTTGATCCGGACACGGCGCCGGGCGTGAGCCGCGTGTACGACGCGGTGCAGAGCAGCGGGCCCACCGCGGTCAGTAGCCTGACGGAGGAACTGAAAAAACTGGCACGTCAGGGATGGTACTGGGGACCCATCACACGCTGGGAGGCCGAGGATAAGTTAGCTAGTCTGACGGATGGCTCCTTTCTGGTTAGAGACAGCTCTGACGACCGCTACTTGCTTAGCCTCAGCTTCCGATCACAGGTAACGACAAAGTAGTCATTGATTGTCCATAATTTTTCATTTGTGTGAAACTATTTGTTGTATTGGGGAATTGGGAACTTGTGCACGCATACCGTGTGTACATCGTTGAAATGAATATGAAATATCAAAGAAAAATCTAAAATATTGTGGTATTAATTCATTGTAATGAGTTATATAAATGTATTGTCTGTGTCAGATTAAGTAACTTAACTTATTAAGTAACTTTTCTTGTACATGTATTTGTTTGAAATTAAAAGAAATAAATTTGACTGTTTCAAGTTAACAAGATTAATCTCTTGTAATTGTTGCTCAGCGTTAATATTTTGGATTTTTTAAAAGAAAAAAAAATCGACCGAATAGTGGACTAATTGTTTCAATAATCGGCAACTAATCGACTATTAAAATAATCGTTATTTGCAGCCCTAGACATTGCAGAAAAGTCACAGGGGATTAGAACCCGCAGTGCAGCTGAATCTATCATTTGCTGCAGGACCTTTGATTTATTTCCAATTTCTTAAAAAAAGGGACAAAATCAAAACTAGAAGTTTCATAATTCAAATCATTTTTTTCCACAGCTTTAACTGTACCTGATAGAAACTTGCATTCTGACGTGTTGCTAAATCCTCATTCCGCCTCTGCAGGGCAAGACGCTGCACACGCGCATCGAACACTCCAACGGACGCTTCAGCTTTTATGAGCAACCAGACGTGGAGGGACACACCTCCATCGTGGACCTCATCGAGCACTCGGTCAAGGACTCGGAGAGCGGCGCCTTCTGCTACTCGCGATCTCGCCTACCGGGCTCGGCTACCTACCCGGTGCGGCTCACAGGCCCCGTGTCGCGCTTCATGCAGGTGCGCTCGCTGCAGTACTTGTGCCGATTCGTCATCCGGCAGTACACGCGCATAGACCTCATCCAGAAGCTGCCTTTACCCCGAAAGATGAAGGACTACCTGCAGGAGAAGCACTATTGATTGCGGGGATCACAGCCGCTGTGGCAATTTGCACTTTTTTCGTTGTCCCTTTTTTCCTTTTTAATTTAGGGTTTTGATTTGAGAGATTTAAAGGCATACTTCACCGTTTTCAAGGGTGTGTTCCCAGAATGACATATTCGCCCCATGCAGATGGAACGTGAGCTGTTTGTATGGCATTGTGGCACTTTTTCAGGGATGTAACGATATTGAAAGTGCTCATGATCAGTGAACTACAAAGTTCACTGATTAACATCATGGCAATTGGTTGAGCCTGCAGAAAAATAATACAAATGAAAACATACCGAGAGAGGCCAATTCAGGATCTCCAGAGGGGCTCATTATATAATAAATCGTATCTATATTTTCCACGCATCTAATGGCAATATGTTGATAATCTGGCAAACGCGGATGTTTAGATTTTGATATAGTTACATCCCTCTCACTTTCATTTCCATTGCTGGAGTTGTATCATATCACCAGGATTGCCCTGTCGTTTAGCTGGCTACAGCCCATTGAATGACCTTATTTGATTTTCACTTTGTGTACAATTCTCACGGCCCCCCAGCAGACCTGTCTGAATTTGAATGGTAAAAACGTACACGCTAATGAAGGTGAATGCTGGTTCATCTTCTGTAATTCTAGGGGAAAACAACCAAAGACGAACATGCCTCAACTGAGTGTCCATGCGACTGATCTGTGGTAGTTGCAGCGGAGATATTTGTACAATTTAGCAAAACCTTAATCGCTCTTTTGGCCGTCGCACCTATTTCACCGTGTTCATGAAAATAATGAATGTGAAGTATGCCTTTTGATGTAACGTTTACGCCATAGGTGACCACAGTTTTGGGAGCGGCGTGGGGGAGTGGTGGCATATTCAGTTTGTCATTTCCCTTTGTTTTTTTCCCCTTTACGGCTTGATGAATCTTTGGCTGTTCCTTCTAGCGATACAAGGGGTTGGATTCAAGGAATGTCCTCCTTCCAACTGGGAGATGGGTCTCATCATAGTGACCATTTTTTGGATGGCTCGCATCTTGTAGTTACAACTAGGGCTGCATGTTGTCTAGATAAACTTTGTTAAAGTTGTCTTTGTTACGTAATGTAACAGTAACATCGGAAGCGTAATGGCAAGTACTGGTCCCCAGGCTCATCTTTGAAATGGCCAAATATACCCCGTATCTGAAAGTGATCCATAGTGAAACTGGAAAGCGATACTGAGAATTGAGGTAATTGCATTCATCATAAAGTAGATGTCAATTAATTTAACCATGCAAATCCTGGTTGGTGTATATTAATCCAGTCATCAAAATGTTAAATAACTTTATGAGGCTCAACCTTTTTATGTAAGTTTTAAATTCCAGCCAAATATTCAACTTTTTAAAAATGGAATGTTTTTACACTATTGCAGACACATTTATTGCAGGGAACATTGAGTTTGGTGTGCGAAAAGTCAAGGAAAGTTCAGTGATTGAGTACTAACGATGACTTTGCATCTAGTTTTCATTGTGGCCTGTTCACAAACGCCTTATTACACTGTAGTTGCTGTTGACGACTAAAACCCAAACTCAAATTACGTTGGGGCTTGCTGGAGGCAGTATCTGGGTGAGGCTGGGCCGCATTAGGCATTCCACAAAAAGTTACACATTTTTTTTTGTCTCACTGCCAGATACTTGGCAGTGGTCCCTCTCACAGAACTAACCTACATTTGGGTTGGGGAGCAGTGGTGTCCCTCAGTATGGCAGGCACACAGTTGAAAACCAGAATACCATAATATGTAGAGCTGCAAAGATTAGTCATCGATTAATCGATTATGAAATGAATCGACCATATGGCAATAATCGATAATCGCCAAGGAGTTGACACCATCACCACCACCTATTGATCTACACAAATGTGATATTCCTTAATAATTTCTGAAAATCCAAAATATGATTTAATCTTCAACATTTTTGATTAAAAAAACATGAATATGAAGAGAAACTCAGTATTAGCATATACATTAACTGTAATGAGTTTGTGGCTGAGCATTTTGTGCCGACAAACCCCATTGGTCGATTCACATTGATAGGAAATTATAAAAAAATATATTAAATGGACATAATTGATTATGAAAACTACTGCATAGCCTAATTTCATAAGTTTGTGTCGGTAAGTAACCTTTGCACCGTTTGATTAAAAAGAAACACATTTTGAGTTGGCAAGATTAATCTCTTGTGATTGTACTTCAGCATGAATATCTTTAGGTTTTTTTCTTTTCAAGATAAAAATGTCAATAGATTAATTGCAGATTATTCAATCAGTCGACTAATCAACTATTAAAATAATAAAATAATGGAGCTCTGTAGTGTGCCGAATGAAGTATGAATGCCCGCTGCACATTGCTGGGAATTTTGTCTTGCCATGAGCATCTTCTCCATTTCCAGGTTGAAGAGATACTTAACATACTTTATTTCGTCACACATGCATAGATGTACAGTGAAATTCTTCCTCCGCATTTAACCCATCCCTGAGGAGCGGTGGATAGAGAGTGCATATTGGGCGTTCCAATTGAAGTTGAATGCTCAACAGTGATTTACTTTGATATTTAAATTCGCCAGCCTATTGATGCAAATTCTACCCACAATTCACAAGACAAGAGCAACTGGTGCGAAAAAGCATTTGTGAAAAAAAAACAAGTTGCATGCACGGCATATGCCGTGGCTGACTAGGGGAGTAATGCAAGTAAAATGTAGCTTTGTGTACCTCTGAACAGTCTAGGTCGGTCATGCAAGTTGCATGTCGATAAGTGTCTTTTTGTAAGCACTTCATGTCATTACCTGGATACTAATTGTGTAGTGCACCTCATCCTGGTGCACTACTAGGCATTGCGGGCTCACTAAGCCAACCTGTTAGAGAGCATCCTCCCACTTGAGTCGGTCATATCGTTGATGCAAACAATATGGAATTCTGTTTAACGTGGTGTTGGTTGCAGGCAATATCAAACCTCCAGTGGATGAAACTTCAGTTCATCTCGGGCAAATCCGCACTAGGCAACACACAAAAGTATCAATAACTACAATTCAAAATTAGGCCCATGCAGTCGTCCTGACTGCTAAAGTTGTAGCCCCAAAAACGCAACTAAAAAAAAAATACATTGGTTTTAATTAATAAAAATTCAACAACCAAAAAAAATCAGACATCTTGAAAGTGTCAGCCTCCAAAATCAAGTTGGTTTATGAACCTACCCTAGAGCATTAACACACCAACATATGTTAATAACACGAGGGATCTGTCGCGATGGACACGGCGGCAAAACCATTACATCCCCGACGCACCGCATTTCAGGGATACAATAAGATTAAGATTGAGCTATTTTTCTAATTGAATCTTTCTGCTCAGCTGCAACTACTTACAAGGCTTAATTAATTCCTGCGTACGCCCAAGCTGTATCTGTAGATTGCATAAAGCATGTATCTATGATGGTCAACTTTTTATTTGAAATGACAGTTTAGCGATTCTAAAAGTAATGGGTCTCACAGGCTACTAGACACTAAATGGCGACTTCCTGAAACGTATAGTTTTTAGCTGTGGGATGATACATATTGGGAAAATAAGTTCTGGATTTGTGTGTTAAGTGTTCCAATGCTCATATGTGAAATACCAATATTGTGCTTGCTGCAGATGTGGTTGAGTCACTCGTTGCTGCTTCAGAAAGATTGGTTTCTCACACAACAAAGCTTGTATCTTTCACCCTACCTTCTCATTGGTTTCTGGATCCTGCATGTTTATCGAGTTGATGTACAAAAAGTACATTGTGCACATTGCATCAACTATGCCTCCATGATGGTCTGAATCTTTCAATTTTTTGCCCCCCATTTTCCTTCGGCTTTGGTTGTACTTTCCAGCAATAGTTGGGGTGGGATTTGAGGAAGGTCCTCCCTTCCAACTGCGTTGGGAGAAGGTCCCCGTTAAATCGATAATTCTAGCGTATTTTTTGGAGTTATGTAAAGTTCGAATCACAAAAACGATTCGCTTATTTTGTTATGGTTAGGTTAGGATTAGGATTAAGGTTAGGGTTGGGTTATGTTAAGGTTAGGATTATGGTTAAGGTTGGGTTCTGTTTGGTTAGGGCTAGGTTAAGTTTAGGGTTAAGGTTAGGATTAAGGTTAGGGTTAGGATTAGGGTTAAAGTTAGGGTTAGGTTAAGGTTAGGATTAGGGTTAGGTTAGGGGTATGTAGTAGGAGGTTAGGGTTAGGTTGGGGGTTAGGTTAGGGATAGGGTTTTGCACCCTTTCAAAATAAGCGAATCGTTCTTTTGGACTCGCACCTTACATCCAGAAAATATTACGCCTAAATGATCCGATTTAACGTCTACCGTTGGGAGAACTGTCACCCTAGGGTGATATTTTTTGGATGGCTTGTACTCGTTAACTAGATCTGCCTGATGTCTTGCTAAACATTGTAGCATTTGGTAGGGAGCACACTGTTTTACTTTTTGCCGATTTGAACAACATTTTGAAATGTGAGGGCAAACGTACATCTTGAAATTGCCAAACATGCCTCGCTTCTCGGTGTGTTGAGTCATTAGCCACGGAAATCCTGATAAATGTATTCGCTTACAATACAAATCCTGCCATTGATGGGCCAGGACGGTACAAAAAAAAAAACAATATTGATTTTAATGTAACATTAACCTCGCCAACGAAGCTCAAATCCCCACGAGCTCTAAAGCCTTAAGCAACTCCAGTGCTTGCAGAACCGCAGTTAATCACAACTTTAGATTGTCCATTCAACTGATAATAAACATTGTATGAGTTAATTATCACATAAGGGCTCTGAAGAATGTCTATTTTTTTGTAACTCAGCAGTGTATTGAAACCAACTCTCAACACCTACCAATCCACAAAATTACATCAATATAGACGAGTTTACGCGCTAAAATCACAGGGCTGACATTTTGTCCCACCCTCTAAAACGCACTTCCGGTGTCTGTATAGGCCCCTTTATAAAGTAATCATAGTGGACTGAAGTGGCTGAGATTGACGCAAACCGTTTGAAAATCTGCTTACCGCTGCTCACTCTGACCAAATAGCCATTATACGCCCCGCTTCGCTCACCACTGGGATGGCTGCATAGATCTGCACTAGAACATTTGGGTGCGCATTAGTACAGCTCAAGTTACCTCCTTTCTTTTGAAATAATGTACTAGGTGCATGTGCTCCCAATAAATAGATTAGTTCAAAAATAAGTCAGAACACCGCAAGTTGACGGCACCGGAAGTCCTATTCAGGGGTAGACTTTTTACCGAACCCGCCAAACTTGTCTATAGGCCATTTAACTATTTCATCAGGGAGCAAGGTACAACGTCTTGTCTTCAGAACCGGCAAACTTTTATCATTGGGGGTGGAAATCGAGCACTACATTGAAGGAAGCATGCAATATTACCCATTTGAGCACCTACGGGAGAGAAGAAACATTTTGTTTAAATCCTTCCCTTCTTTGCTAGCTGAAACCATAGACTATATAAAAATGGACACCGCATTCGTTTTGATGTCCGAGCCTACTTCCGGGTTGGTATGGGCCTCAAGTTGGTGGAGCATAGTCTCAGAAAACTGAGGCCTATGCGAATACAAATATTCAAATCCTAGGAGCCTGTTTTAAACTAATAGATTTTTTAATGTATATTGCCGGGATAATTATCAGTTAATTGTGTGAGGGGGGTCCTGATTTCACAAACGCATCAGATTTGGCGTTAATATTTTTTATTTCAGCTCCCATAGGATCCCATTCATTCTGACTCTGTCATTCGCGCCCCCTAGCAGACAGTACCACCGGAAGAAGCCGCATGTGGCGTGTCTCTCTCTCTATCATATACTGTATAGCTCTCTCTATCTCTCCTTATCTCCGGATATATGGGTACTGTTATAAAGTAATGGTTATTAATTAATTAATTAATTAATTATTAGCTGCGGAAGTAACCATACCTTACACAAAGTGGTGCTTATAGAATTAACCTTTTATTGATAAGTTATACTCTGCACCACACCCAGCAGGTCGGACAATTCATTAAATGTTAGCATAGCTGTTGACCTAAGAAAACCTGCTAGTTGGGTGTTCATTTTCTCATCGGATAAAACCCACACTTCAACACACCAAGTTTCATTGCAGAATGCCATGTTTAACAATGGCTAAACCCCGATTGGTTCTGTCGTCGAGGTTGGGAGCGCGGACACAATTAGAGACAGCATTTAAGCTGTGTTTTCTCTTAATGGGTGAATGAGACGTGGTTAAGTTCCAGCGCTCCGAGTCAACCTCCATCACAGAACCAATCAACATTCATGTACATTTCAATCAAGAATAATTCAAGAAGGCAGAGATGTACGATTAACATTATTTATTGAGTAGTTGGCTGCAAGAAAATGGTTTAGCAAAGTCAATATCACAATCGTTAGCCAATGTTCCAAAAAATGCATAGCATGAATTGTTATTAGGGTTTTTAGTCCAGATCAGCCGAAATACAAGGCCTAATCACCGCAATTAA
>OMKY01144241.1:0-13398 GCA_900302395.1 Bregmaceros cantori
CCCAAATTCTTCCAGACCTATGCTACTAAAAAACTATTTTGCAAACTATAATAAATGAGTATATGAAAAAGAAAAGTTGAATAAAATAAAATGCATTTTATGTTTTTAATACAGCATAATAAATATAGAATTGAACAACAATAATATCAGCCAACTGGATATTTTGCGGTTCATTGCCTTGCTGTACAATTAACGAAGGGTTCGTATTCATTCTTTAGAACAGAGCGCGTCAGCTCTGTGTACCGCAGACTGTCGCGCTACTCTCCGTTGTGCATCACTATCAGGCTGGAAGCACAGAAACTGACAGTGGCCGCATTGCGTGTGAAAGGGCAGCAAAGCCAGCGTATCCGTAAACAATATCAGCTTCCTCCATGCGAACTGGCGTCGTGAAACTTCCAGACGTGTCGGCAACTCTAACCATCTATCATTCTTTTAAATGTTTCAATTATTATTAAATGGTAACAAAGCCGTACACAGCGTGCGATAGAACGGGAAAGGGAGAGACGGAGAGAGACCTCTAGGGGAGGGATTCATATAGGGGGGAAGAAAACGTTCGCTGCCTTGTCCAAAAGTCGTCTACCTATAATGTGTGTGTGTGTGTGCGTGACTGTGTGTGTGTCTCTGCGTGTGAGCGTGCGGGCGGCCGGCAGAGTTGGTGAGAGAGATAACGAGACAGAGATATGGAGAGAGAGAGAAAGACAGACGGCGAGGCGGGGGCGGGTTGGACGCTGCCCGACACGCACACACACACACATTAAGTGCGGCGATGCACTTAAAGGCACAGCGTGCATGAGGATTTTTTTAAAGACAGGAGACAAGAAACTGCGGTTAAAACCGTACCCCTCGCTGTCTATTAACCGCAAGGGGGCGCACCGCGGTTAACCTACTTTTGCGGTTTATCGTTCAGCCTTAATCCATACCGTAGTGTACTGTGCAGCTCACGTCGGCATCGGTAGTCATTTCGATATAAAAAAAACACATAGACGCCAGCGTAGCTCAATTCTTGTTAACTGTAGATGAATCATTTACTAACATTGGCCACTAGTGGGCAGCATTAGCATAGTTACCAGACCGAGGCATATGGCATTTATTGCACAACAAATGAAACACTCGATTTCAGCACAGCTATTAAACTGCTAAAAAGATGTCCAGTTCAGGACCCCCGAAGAGCTCCCCTGGGACCTGAATTAACACAAACTCAATCATTTGAACATTTTTTAACTTCAAATTTTCAAACTGTGCCCCCTTTGGGAATGATGTACAGTGACCTTAAATATATCTAACTACATCCAACTATCCAACTATAATTCACAACATTGTGTTGCTAAATCAGTTACATTTAAAAAAAAAAAAAAAGACTGGCACATTGGCATCATCCCATTTTACAATTTACACAAAATAATATAATTTTCGATTTCAATTTGATTTTTTTTTTTTTGCACAGACCTTTATCGTTAGCGAGGTTAGCTGCACAATATATGTATTTATAATAGTTTGATCCATGAGAGGAGTTTTTGCTGTGGAACTCTGGCCTCCAGAAGTGGGATAATGCTCAGCTTTGGGTGATTAGCGCTTTCATTAGACTGGTTAGGAAATCACTGTTGATTAATGGCTTAGGTTTGTTTGGCATTGTGTGTGTGTGTTAGAGCTGTCAGAACAAACTTTGATCATCAAATACAATTTGAATATTTCTCCCCATCCGCTTACATGTCATTTTGGTGCTTTCTTGAAGGGTTACAAGTGTCAACTAGTTTTGGTGGAAACACACCGTCAGCTTGTGCCGTCTCTCTGAAGTGTGCGGCACCTGCGGCTGAAACAGAGGCCGTTCTGTAATAATAGACAGCCTATGTTATTAGATAAAGGCAACATAGGCTGTCGGTAGCGCTGTGAGCATATTTCACTGTGCTTCTATAATAAAATGCTAAACCAAAGAGAGGCCAAGTCACAGAAAAATCCAATTTGACAATTTGCCTTTTTAAAAAAACATCCGAGCAAGATAATTCGATTTTGATTCTAAATCAATTCATTTTCAAATAAATTCCAACGCTCAACAATTTGCTACTGGACAGTAGTCGTTCAGTGCAAAGGTATTGCTATGAAAATGGTTAGCACTGACAGCATTATATTTGCTTTAACTCTCAATTATTGACTATCTCTGCATCCATGAGGATGAAAGAGTTGTAAATAAATTTGTGATGTACTTATTAACTGCATTAAATGGGCACGTGTTGGACATAGGGAGGGCCTTTATGGTATACGTGACTGAGCTCTGGTAGGCACTCTCTGCGCCCCACATTACTAAGCTGGAACTAACCACACTGGAGGCATCCAGCTAGACACACACACGCACACACGCACACACGCACACAGACTCTCTCTCTCTTTCACACACACACACACACAAACACACACACACACACACAGAACAAGAATACACCCACAGTCTCACAAATGGTCTCTCTCACATATACAGACACACACCATCACACACACATTGGATACACTTACACAGTCGCTCACACACACACACACACTCACATGCACACATTGTCTCTCTCACACACTCACTTACACACACACACACACACACACACACACACACAGTGGCTACCCTCACACAGTGTCTCTCTCACCCACACTACCCACTAGGAGTGTATATTACACCTATCATGGTGATTCGATTCAGTATCAATTTCCTGGCCCAACGAGTCATTTATTTTCGATACTCAAGAATTCACCACAATACAATTCGATATTCGATACAATTCGATTAATTGTTTGTTTGTTTGTTTTTACCTGACAGGCTAGACAATGTTTCAAATTTCGATACGATTCGTTATGATTCGATATGATTCGTTATGATTCGATATGATTCGATATTCGATACAATTCGATTAATTGTTGTTGACACAAACACTCTAAAGTGACCGCTATGACTGTGTTCAGTCACACACACAAACAGTGTACGCTACAGTGCTACTGTTTACGTGTGTGGAAGGAAGTGAGGTAGGAGGCGCCAAAGGTTTAGCGCCACCCGCAGCACGGGAGTGGAATTACGTCCAGGAGCAAATGGACAAAAATATACGAGAAATAGTTCGATACTCTTGCGGACGTATCGATACATTGTATCGACAGCTGTTGTATCCATATATCGATACAAAATCGGTATTATTTACACCCCTACTACACACACAGACACACACCATCACACGCGCAGTGGCTACACAGGCTGTCTCTCTCATCCACACAAACACACGTCATCACACACACAGTGGCTACACTCACACACACACAGTCAAACACGCGCACACACACACGCACACACACACACATTCTCTCTCTCACCCACACTCAGACACTCAGAGACCCTGTGGTCTGGTGAGTCACACTACATCCCCAGTTGTTAGCAAAGTATTTCGTCTGAAGTCTGGTCTAAAGTTGTCTTCTTTATTTCAAAGCTCTCCCCCTTTTCCCAGTCAGCTTCTAAGAGCTACAATGTCTATGTGTTTGTGTGTTGGGGGCTATTTTACTTTCACATGACATTAGGGCTGTGAAAAAAATTGAAATTGAATTTGGATTATTTTGTTCAGAGGATTTAAAAAAAGTTAAATAATCAAATCAGATTTCCTTTTTAACATTGATAATGATTTTACTGGTCTGGTTTCAAGTTATATGGGTAAATGAAATGCATATAAAGTGTTATCCAATCACAGCGCAGTATGTGGGACAAGCGTCGTGTTATACACTTTGGTTGGTCTGTACAAAATTTAACCCAGATCTGTGCACAACTTTTTTCAGTTATCTTGGGGACGGACAAACCAACCACCGCAACTAAAAAATGTGCTAGTCCCCTACTTGCCCCCCATAAACACCAAAACACTCTGCAGTGTTGCAGCTCTAGTTTCCAGAAAGAAGTGTGCTAGTCCTCTACTTGCCCCCAAAAAGAAGTGTGCTAGTCCCCTACTTGCCCCCCCACACACACCAACACTCTGCAGTGTTGCAGCTCTAGTTCAGAAAGAAGTGTGCTAGTCCCCTACTTGCCCCCAGAAGTGTGCTAGTCCCCTACTTGCCCCCAGAAAGAAGTGTACTAGTCCCCCACTTCACACACCCACCAACACACTCTGCAGTGTTGCAGCTCTAGTTTCCAGAAAGAAGTGTGCTAGTGCCCTACTTGACCACAGAAAGAAGTGTGCTAGTCCCCTACTTGCCCCCCACACACACCAACACTGCAGTGTTGCAGCTCTAGTTTTCAGAAAGAAGTGTGCTAGTCCCCTACTTGCCCCCAGAAGTGTGCTAGTCCCCTACTTGCCCCCAAAAAGAAGTGTGCTAGTCCCCTACTTGCCCCCCACACACACCAACACTGCAGTGTTGCAGCTCTAGTTTTCAGAAAGAAGTGTGCTAGTCCCCTACTTGCCCTCAGAAAGAAGTGTGCTAGTCCCCTGGCTACCCCCCCACCCCCACACACACACACACACAAACACACAACACACTCTGCAGTGTTGCAGCTCTAGTTTCCAGAAAGAAGTGTGCTAGTCCCCTACTTGCCCCCAGAAAGAAGTGTGCTAGTCCCCTACTTGCCCTCAGAAAGAAAGAAGTGTGCTAGTCCCCTACTTGCCCCCCACACACAACACACTCTGCAGTGAGCTTTGTGTCAGCGTAGTGAGAGCGATGGATGCAGTGAACCAGTGGAATTGTCTCTCCGGCCCCAGGTGGTCTCCTCTGAAGTTTGGTGTTTTTGTGTCGTTGCCAAAAGCCAGTTTGTGTCGCTGCCCTGAATGTCTCGGATTATGTAAGCTGAGCTGCTCTGGTCCTGACAAAAGGACACACACATACAAATAAACACTCTCAGGCACATTTTTAAAGGGCTCATTGCATTCAAATTGGGCCTGGTTACAGCTTCAGACTACATAATCAGCTTGGCAAACTATTTCATAAATGGCAAGCAGAGTAACTGTGTGTTCAAACCAAACGCGAAATGGGCTTCCAGAGCGAATACATTCTATGTAAAGTAAACGGTTACGAGCGAAGCCCCGCGAATTGGCGTCTTGGGCGCTGCCTTGTCAAGTCAGGTGACTTAAGCCAAGCAGTCCCTCAGCGAACAGCAGAGGCGAGTGCTTGCAGGCGTGCGGGGAGGGGAATGGGAGATGGCCGCGCTGAAGCGGCAGAAGCAGCGAGGGCTTCGCTCGGAGTGTGTGGTGGCGTAAACATCAAATGCAGTGGCGCGTTACAAGCTTCCAAAGCAAATTTTCTCGCCCACCTCGCCCAGTTTGGTTTGAACACGCAGTAAGTCTGATGTTTGCTTCAAGGGTGCAACCATTAGTTATTATTTAGATATTTTGTAGATATTTTTCCTTTCCGAAATATTCACCGCGACACAGAAATTAATCTTGTCAACTTGAAATGTAGTCAATTTTGGTTCACGATAGCCAACAAATGTACAACAATTTACGTAGTTACAATTTAGCACAAACTCATTACAATTCATTTTTATGCTAATATTCTGAAGGTTTTCTTCATATATATCTTTTTTAATTAATAATGTTGAATACTTTTTTTTATCATATTTTAGATTTTCAGAAATGATCAAGTAATATCAAATTTGTGTAGACGAGTAGGTGGTGGTGTCAGCAAAAAAAATTCCCGACAATAACAATGATTCAACTCCTTGCCGATTATCGATTTATTGCATTAGTTGTCGATTAATTTCATAATCGATTCGTCATCGATTAATCGACAAATCGTTGCTGCCCTAGCCTCATGTAATCGGGGCTAGAGACAGATCATATCATGGTTTGTACTTCCATCTATGTTTGTTGTGCTTGTGTAGACTTTCTATTGGGTTTGCGTAACAATGGGCTATTTGTTAGCGGCGTGTCATAGCCGTGCAGTCATCCAACAGCGGGCGGACCTGATGCATGGCTGTGTAAACGTCTGGTCGGCCATGTTGTTTCCTGTCACAGCAGGACAGACGTCGTTTGATGTTCACTGGACCAAGATATATTCATGTATATATTTAACTGGTAGCTAGGGCTGAAACCAGTGATTATTTTCATAATCGATTTAATGGGGTCAGTGATATGTTCCTAAATCCCTATGTTCCGAAATCCCTATGTTCAGAAACATGATGGGGAATGGGAACATGAAGGGGTTAGGGTAGGGGCAGGGCTTCAAACCGGTTCAAGGAACGAAAACGAAAACTAACAGACTTTTACTGAAATGTATGAGGAGCAGAAACGGAAACGAAAAAAAAACTGTCCCGGAGCAGAAACGGAACATTCAAAATCCACAGAACCGATTAATAACGGTTTAATTCTGTTCTCTATATATTTTAGCATATCCTTTGTCAGGGAGACTATTTCCGGTTGTGCGTCCACCTCACAGCCACCAGGAGGTGCTATTTGCACTGTTTTTGCACTGTATTTGCACTATTTTGGTGGCGGTTCAGAAAACAAAAACGTTAAGACTGCATGAACCGTTCGGAGCAGAACGTTTGAAAAGTAATTCCGTTTTCAAGCCCTGGGTAGGGGTTAGGGGTAGCGGTTAGGGTTAGGGTAGTGGCTAAGATTATGGGTTTACCCCTAACCTTAAACGACTACTAGGACAAAATGCCCCATAACTTTTCTGAACATAGGGATTTCGGAACCCAATTTAATCGGCCATTTCTACAGACCTTTCATCGATTCATCTGTTAGACTTTCCTTTAAAATAGCTTATTAACCTCAAACGTTGTTACTCTTACAAACTTTGTGATGTCTCACTATCTTGCACACCAACATTTCCATTTTAATATTAGCATGGAAGAGCCAACACTTCCGTGATAGCTGATAGTATTGGTTTTTCACCCAAGCAAGCGGTACTTGCGGTACAACTCTGTATTGTTGTATTTTAAGATTCCCCCCGGGGCATCCAGCAAAGGTGACAAGTGACAAGAAACCAAGGCACCACAGAATGGCTCTTTCTCTTAACCCCTTCATCCGTCGAGGCTGTTGATTCTTTCTGTGGGGCTTAACAGTGTTGGGTGGGGCCATGGCATTGGGAATGGATACTGTCATTAGGAGCAACATACTGTATATTAAGTTTAAATGGAGGGCGGACCAAACAATGGTTAATCACAACTAATTCAGAAATTGGTTGTATTTTTATCGATTAATCGCAATTTTGATCAGCCATTTTTACAGACGATTATTCTGTGCATTTTTATGCCCACTGCAATAAATATGAGGCTCTGTCTCAGAGTAGTAATATCTTAATACCTATCTGACTGTCTGTCGCCGCGTCTCTATGTCTGGAGACCACACCCACTAGACAAACACACTATGAGTAGGTTATTGTGTAATAAATCTAACAGAACAGACATTCTTCAGTGATCTGTTCAGTAACTGAAATTGATTGCAGAAGGGAGAGATTGTGCACTGACCAATGTCACTAATTTAGTTGTAGGGGAGAGATATAGACAAGTGTGAGAGAGAGAGAGAGAGAGAGAGAGAGAGAGAGAGAGAGAGAGAGATTCAGAGAGAGGGGGCTTTCCCAGTTGTTCTTATTTTTGTCATTCTATAGTTCAGGAGCAAAATCGGTGTACAGATTGTGTTGTCGATGATGATTACATTTCCTTACCAATTAGAATTTTGAGCATGTTCAAATGAAAATACATAACTATCTTCTCCGCTACATTAAATTTGTAAATAAGTAACGTATTAGGATGTGTACTCTTATTTCTTTTTCATTTATGTTAAAACAATATTATCCATGTGCACTTGAAGTTTATTTCATATATTTTAGTGTGGCAAGTATTAACAAACAAAACACAAGTTTATTTTGTCTTATCTTTTTTGTGATAATCCAAAAAAATCTTGATCCATGAGTCCTTATCCGAGTCTTTTGGTCCGGTGCACCTCTACTCCCTGGTGAAAACACACACTAATAACAAAATAAATAGAGTACAATAGAATGAAAAATTAACTGGTACCATAACAAAGCAATAAAAACACTGTTAACACACTAAATGTGGCACAAATCCATCCATGCATTAGTTCAAAATTATCTCGTTAACACAAGGGATCTGCCACAGTGGTGGGCGCGGTGGCAGTGCCGGCGAATGCAGACCCCTTACATCCTCGCATCCAAACGTGCGTTTCTGGAATACTATTAGCATTTGTTCCACAATATACATATATATCGTGTATAGGCCTGTGAGATCCATGATGACCCTCTTTGGCCGAAGCCTGATACCTGTCATTTCTATACTGAACAATAGACCCCTCTGACCTGTCTAACTAGCCTGTCAACCCCCACTGCTACGTCCCCTTGTCCCGTCCATTGTGGTTGTTGTCTGTGTTTTTGTTGTTTTATGGTCTGAGTACAGCCAGTGCAGAGGAATTCCCCCACAGGGACGAATAAAACTAATCTAATCTAATACATTTGAGGCATATGTGCTGATCTTCATAAGCGTCATGGAAAACCCCTGATCGAAGGACATTCTCACCACTTTTGTAAGTCGATACCTTGTTGAGAACGGTATTTGTCCCGTGGGTTAAAAGTTCTGCCTTGCATGGTACTGCACCATATTATATTAGATTATTTCGATTATTTCGATTATTCGATTAGTTGCCGATTATTAAAGCGATTAATCAACTAATTTGTTGCATTGTATAAACATTGTTATAAGCAGAGCACATACCTCAGTTAGTGTGTTCAAATAACTTTATAGTTACAATTATACAGTTGAACACAACATAGAACTTTTTACAGAGTTTACAAGTATTTACAAGAATGGTCATCGAACAATATTTGAATCTCTCACCCCGTAAGATCTTTGTATAGGTGTGAATCTGGCCGGTATCGATGCTCTGCCATATTGCCGTGTCTCTTCATCGCTTTCTCTCTAACCTTGTCTCTAAAAACATCACTATTTGTTCTGCCTAGTTCTGTTACCTCCCCCATCGGGGGTCGACGATTTATGATGACAAGTAGAGCTTGGCAGAACCAGCCTCTGTATGCATGGTCTGATGGTCTCACATTACAAACTGAAGTATACCTAGTATTTAAATGGTATTTAATATTGAATTATACAAATTATGTCAATCCTATTTTTATTTAACATTGCATTATAATAAACCTCAACAACTGCCACCTAGACAGTATTTTCCTTAGGTGGAATACAGTTGCTTACAAGGGGAATAATCCCACTTCTGACACCAATGATATTCGGCAATAAGATCCGATAACCGGTGGGTGAGTTAGACAAGGAGATGGAGCAGGAACGGTTGATGGGCTTCAACTTTTATTGAACGTTTATTGAAACACAAATGAAAGTGAAGAGATCTTCAAAATGTCTGTTTGTGGCTCAGTCAGCATATAGATGAGTTAACACGCAAAAAACAGGAGGCTGATATTTAGTCCCGCCCTCTGAAACGCACTTCAAGTGTCTTTATAGCTGCCTGTGTAAGTCATCGTAGATTCGTAGTGGACCGAAGTGGCTTGATTTTTCACACAAAACATACACTGGTTCAAAATCTGCTTACTACAGCTTGCTCTGTGACCAGTTACCCACCCCACTTTGCTTACAATTTTGCATAAATATTGATGAAATACAGTCAAAAAAACGGCTTGAAGTTATTCACCGATGTGGTCACATGTTCTTTTGGACCAATGGGATGGCTGCCTCCATTAGTAACTCCAACAAAATCTGCACTAGAACATTGTGAAATAGCACAGTGCAAGTTAGCACCACCATGTTTTAATTATGCGGTATGTGTGTGCTCCCACCCACTGGAAAGACATGTTGAAAAATAGTTGAAGGCTGAATAGTTAATGGCACCGGAAGTCATGTTCAGCCTAGAAATGGATTTGTGATCTGTGTGTGTGATCTGGATTTGACCTAGTAGGAATCCTCAAGAGACATGATCTCTAGAGAACTCATGTGGAGCTAACTATATGTAATGTGTGTACTTGTATATGCAACATGGCGAATTAAAATTAATCTTGAATCTTGTAAGTGACGATGCATCAGTGCTGCCACAATTACTTCTAAAAGGTAAATCGACTACAGATTACTCACTACTCCTGTTAAAAGTAACTAAATTAGATGGCAGATTATATACAGACTAAAAACTATTTACCATACTCACTTTAGTGGAAGAAGGTTTTAAACTTGATGATACATGCATAATGCACTAAAAATTGATACAGTCTGTTGAGTGATTTACTGTTTTATTTTTTAAACTTAAATGCAAATTAGGAATTTATGGAATATTAAATTAACTAAAGTAACTAAAACGTTATTAAGGTTTTGGGGAAAATACATGATATTTTAGCTATTTGGGTATGCACGTACGTATACTTCACTGTCCGTGATACCAGCAATATGTCTGCCGCCGCCAAGCCGTGGCATCACGTGCAACAGCCCTATTGAACACGTTGTTCAGATCAAACATGCATTTTGTTGATGGGTCAAGATAAATAGCAAAGAAAAGGAGCATTGAACAACATAAACACATGAAGCAAAGAACAATGGGGAAGGGGGAAGAACAACAAAATAAATTAAATTAACTTGGTTTTTAAACAATTAACTTGGTTTTTCGTCACCTAATAAGTCACCTGAAAATTATTATTTTTTTTACAACTTACAAACACTGCACCATTTCAATAAATCCTAACAAATGGTGAATAGTTATTCTTTCAATTTCACATAAAAATTTACATTTATGATTAATTAATTTTGGCTAAGTTTGTGAATAAAGAACTTGGCAAGACTTAAAAGTAAAAAAAAAACGTTAAGGGTTCAGAGTAACCCACGAGCCCCACGAGACACAATTCTTTTTAAGGATACGAGATCCGGATCAAGAGATCCGGATGACTCGCCTACTTGCAGCGCTCCACTAAACTCTGCGGAGCTTGACGGGGCGCCAGCCTCTCTCCTCCTTTCATCCTGACTTTTCTTCCCGCCTCGTCCCGCGACGCAGCGTTGGTGTCATTTCCTTCTGAAATGAGCGAGACCAGAGACAATGAAGACGAAATTCAATTCCTGCGCACGGTAAGTGTAAAATTGAACTTTGTTTCTGAAAAATACTCAATATCAAGTGATGGAACCTGTGCGTTGTAAGGGCACAGCGATACGTTCCCGAAATGAATGACCCGTCAAAGGCTGTCATGTCTTTGCGTAGCGCACGCCGTTAAACATTTCTTACGGTGTGAATATTAATTTCTATATTCGTGTTGCCACAGTCACTTGTAAAAGTAATCTGACTACTAACTACCGCTCTTGAAAGTAGTTACGTTTCTCTGAAGTTCTTGAAGTATTTTGCATTAACTAGTTACCTCACTGACTACTTTATTTCAGATATAACTCAATTAGGTCACTTTTTGTTGCTGTTAGTTCACTCTCAACAGCTGCCGTGTGTCAACCCACCATAGAAAAAGGCAACTATAGATTTCACTCATTTAATTTCACATTAAGCCAACATACAATAAATGAACACAAAGTGAAATTAAGTCTTGGGAAGCAATCAATTATATAATAATTATTAAAATTTGTCACAAGGAACATGAGAGTAACTGGTAACGACTAAATACACATATTTAGCTGAGTAACTTTAATCTGAATACTGCTTTGAAAAAAGTAATCCGTTAGATTACTAGTTACTGGAAAAACAGGTAATTTAAATCTAAGTAATTTATTTACTTTACATTGGTCATCACTGTCTATAATTGACCATATTGAAGTTAGTATCATTTCATTATTTGCCTACCCATATCCACCAACTATTATCATTAGTTGTTAATTAGTTGAATTAGTAATTTCATAATTTATTAATCGGTATGTTGTTCCCAATACCAGTCTCCATTCCGAACATCATGCTCAGCATGCACACAGAATGCAGTGTGAAAAAAACAAGGTTAAAAGCGACCGCCAACTATTGTATGATAGTTGGATTGCCCTAAAGTGGGCCACTGCCTAATGTCGGACACCGAAGCTGCCTCTGGCTCCTTCCTAAACTAATGGATGTCTGTGAGACTAGGGTAAAAGCAAACTATGGTAATGTGTATAACATTAAGTTAAACTGTTCAACACTACATTTCGATGTTCAACCTAACTGACTGTCCCACATTAGGAGGCTGCAAAAAGGGCCCACATTAGTGCAATCCACCTTATGTTTAATACCAAATCTACATGAAAGAATAATCTTCTATTTGTGTGTCTATAGTCAACACAGCACTATACCCAATATTAGATATTGTGATAAAAATACATTGCAATATGAACAGCTAGCATGGAAGACTCATCCATGCTAGCACATACATTGGTTCTTACCTTACCTACCGTACTTAATTATCTTTATTGCATTGTTTGTGTTGATCAACAGCGCTCAGTATGTAAGAGAACGGGTGGGGCCATGACATTGGGAATGAAGGCATCAGGAGCAATGAGTGAAGGACAGACTTAATGATATGATTATCTGCTTCGTCAATTATCAAATTAGTTGGCAGGTAATTTGATAACACTGGTCAACAACAAATTTGTTGTCTGAGTTTTTTCAGCTGATTTAGGACAAATCTGATGCGCTGAATAAAAAAAAAATCACATTGCTTTTGCTCAATCAGGCCAAGTTTTTGAGCTACGGCCATGTGTCATTTTCTACGTTTTAATCACATATACACACATGTGGAGTGTTTAAGAAGAAATTGGTGGGTTAAACTGTGATGTGGAATAATGATTTTGATTGGAAATTATTGCTTTAATTACAAGAAGTATTCAGGTCCATTAGTTTTTGGTGATAATGTCGAAAAGGGATCAGTCTGAAGTCATAAAACCAAGAAATACAACCAAAAAAAAATGTGTATTTCTTAAGATGACAACCTACAAGCTACTTCTGTGCTGTTGATGTGACCGGGATCAACAGAAAGAAACGAGGAAGCCTCAAGTATCTACCTGTAGCTCATCTGTGGAGAACAAGCAGAAGTGGTTTTTGAAGATGATGCTCGACATCCATTTTCCCAAAACAAGTTGAATTATCTAGTTTGCGACCTCAGCTTGTCAAAGGACTCTGCCGAACTGTTGGGATCCAGATTGAAAGAAAAAATAAACTCCTTTCTAACAGTGTTCGCATCAGTTTCTACCGCAGTAGGCATCAAGAGTATCTCCGTTTTTTCTCAGCAGAGAAGAACTTGGTCTCCTGGGCAATATATTTGGTGTACTCTGCAGATATTGCCCACGCTTGGTTTGTCACAGTACAAATCCAAAGATTGGAGACTCTTAATTGACAGCTGTAAGCAATCACTGAAATGTCTTCTGTCTCTACACAACGGCAACCAGTTTGCCTCTGTACTCACTCAACTACGCTGAAGGAGAAGTATGAAGCAGTGAAGTACTTACTGGAGAAAATTGGCTATGATCAGCAT
>OMKY01144251.1:0-10264 GCA_900302395.1 Bregmaceros cantori
GGGGTGGTGCTGCTGGATGGGTGGCGTGGGCGGAGGGTGGTGCTGCTGGATGGGTGGCGTGGGTGGGGGGCCCTGTTGGGGGATGTGGTGCGGATGCTGATGCGGGTGCTGATGAGGGTGGTGATGCTGCTGCAGCGCGTATATCTCCTGTTGTTGCCGGAGAAACGGGGAGCGGGAGTATACGGCCGGGTGCTGCATGTGGGAAGGCGGCCCACGGGGGGCACCGTAGACTGGAGGCCATAAGGCTGGCTGCTCCATCACATCTGGATATAGAAATAGATTATTACTTGATTATTTCCAGGATGGCGGTCCGTTTGTGTGTGTGTGTGAGTGAATGCATGTTTGCTCACAAGGAGTGATTTGGGTGTTGTGAGTTACAGTGTTACAAATAACAGTCAGGAATAACTATATTGCAGTGATTCTAACGCTAGGTTTCCACTGCAGAGTGTCTTGTTACCGTTCGTATACAGTCCGTATGGTTGCGGTCCATTTGAATAAATATTTTATTTCACCTTTGATGCGCTGGAGCGCACAGTCGGCCAGCGCATCAGTGATTGTCAGTGACTGACAGGCTCAGCGCTGCTGTCAATCACTGAGCTCACGGGCCCGCCCCCCACACGTGCGGTGAAAAATCAAAATAAATGATTTTCTGCGGCGTCCGTATACGGACGGTGCGTCTACCGCACGTATTTCAGTGCAATGGAGCATGCTACAACGGTGACAACACATTTGTTTTGCTCACGTATACGTACGTATATGTACATATACGTGCGGTTGAAAAAAATCTCTGCAATGGAAAGCTAGCGTAAAGGAGAGTTTGATGCATTGATGATTGACTGTGTTAACATCTCTGATGATAGTTACGGTTAGTGTTGTTAAAGATACTGCAACCAATATACCCTGCAAATAATCCTAATCTAGAGATGAAGCTAAGTGGTGTCAGTTTCACTTCATAATATTATATTGTTTTATAAGCTTAAAGAGTAAATACATGCCATGTATCATTGAGGGTTAAAAGCGATAGTTTGTTCAGTTAATAATTCTGGCTATGACATCATCATAGCATGTTTTCTCCAGGGTCAGGCCACGACTCACTCACAAACAATTATATCACATGCACACAATCTTTCCACTGTTAAACTTGTGACACAAATCATAATAGTTACTTTTCCCATCAACAGGTGAAACAAGTAATTCTGTGACAATTTATTCATCACAATGTTATCCCAGAACCAATGAAATATGCTGTATTAGTTGAAAAAACTGATTGACAACTCTCCCGTCAACTCAGTGCCAACAAAGGCACACAATTTAAATTAAATCCAACAAGGTGCTGTGGAGAACCGTGCAAACCTATTTTTTCTGTTTGTGTAGGTGTACAATGTGGTTTAAATCACAGCGTCCACAGTGCAGCGATTTCTACTTCCCTCACCAGATTTTTTGCAATGTTGTATTTACCAAGGTGATGGGAGGCGGGGTGGGCGGCTCCTAGGTGATGGGAGGTGGGTCCGAGATGATGGGAGGCTGGATGACCGGAGCCATCGTTAGGTACCACCACCAGCTGGCCAGAGGGGTCTTGGGGTAGAGGTATGGGTTGGAGGGAAGCAGAGAACCCTGGAGGCAGATTCTGGTGGAGGGTTGTGTGTCCGATGCCTGCTGAATATGTGCCCCCAAACATTATGAATGGAAGGAATTGACGCATTACCATAGTACTAGACAAGAACTTGGAACTTCAGTTTCTCAATCAGAAACTAGAGGTATACAGTCGCCGCTGACTGCTAAAGGGATATCCCTGCAACATGATAGAAGCATCTTCTTTGTCTACTTTTGTTGATTAGTGCCAATCAACTTTTTTTCTTCGTTTTTTTCTTTGTCTGTGCAGCTCAAAATGATATTGTAGAGCCATACGTGTGGTGATGTCTGGTGATTACATGCTATGCAATTGCCGCTTTTGACTTAAACAGTGGTAAGACAAACTGTGATATCATAAAGGATCTGCCGCGGACGGGGAGCAGCCCGAGCCGGAGGGTGGGCAAAGAAAAACCATTACATCCCCGATGATCAGAAGAGAACAACGTTATTTACCTGGACATGACATAACAAGAGTCGAGTGGTAGGTCCCGAAGAGGAATAGCCTCCAGCCTCCATGGGGGGAGTGGGGTAGGAGCAGCATAAGACTAAAAAAATCCACTTTTTTAGTCTCATGCTGCCGCCTTCTAGCCTTACTTACTACACACGACATACATGTTCATATGTTCACACGCATACTGCACACACACATACATAGACACACGCATTTTATATAATGTTTACATTAATTTCCATGTGCCCATGGCATGAAAATGTTCCGGAGCAGCACGTGTCCGAGGTCCCGGAGCGTTCTTCAAATCAAGCCCTGGTTACCAGCGTGACAGTCAAATGGCGCTGCACAGAGAGCTATTCAAAACTATTACTCACTGTAGGAGTGTCCAGCCACCCAGAGGGAGGGACTCCCGGTGCGAGACATCCAGGGGGGGTGTGAAGAGTGTGGAGTGGTGGATTCCCCTAGCTGTCCCGACTGAATGGACGATCCTGCAGGCACCACTAGATGGGAAGACAGGTCCCCATGGTGGACCCGGGCCAGATCTACTCTGTCCTTGTTGTCCCTGGGAGATAATAAAAGAGGGGTTCTTAGAAGAGGGACACCAACGACTAGGGATGGGGATTTCGAGGCTTCTGAGACCTCGAAACGCCGACACTCTCGATACGTCGAAAATTCCGTACTGCCGACCTCTGGTGGTGGTATTTTGGAATTACATTGTGTCTCTCATGACGTCACACATCGCATGTGTTCTTAAATAAAGCCCATTTCTTATTAAAAAGTGTATGGTTTCTGTCTTCTGCAGGGTGATAAAAAGTTGTGGCCATTGTGACACAATCTTCCCTTGTGGTGCACAACATTGGTCAGACCCATTGCTGTGTTGTGTCATAATGTGTGGTTGTTCTTCTCAATGAAACCGAGTGGTCACACACTAACATTCTGAACTAACATTCCTGGATAAAAGAAATATTAAATATAAATATAAATATATATGCACACACACAATAAGTAGACCCAGAAAAGAGGGAGAAAGAACGTGAGACACTGCTGAAAACTTCTCCGACCGACACGCCTCCTCCATTTTAGACACGCCTCCGCTCAAGGACCAACCAACGGCTGTATCGGGAATAATGTCATTGGCCTCGCTAACTGTCTGTGGTGCAGACGGTCAGCGCGAACCGCACGTGCCGGTGATACGATTGGACAACACCAAAAAAGGGGTTGGGCCTAAAGACGTCGGAAGTCTTTAGGCTTTCAAAAATCACCCGCAAGCTGCCCCTTGGCTCCACCTCTGGATTAGAGAGCGGGGTAGACATCGCAGAAAAGCCGGCGAGGGGAGTAGAACTCGAGGCACTATGGACGGACGCTGTGATCTAAACCACAACGCCATTACTATGAATGGGGTCCATCTTTAGGTGCAGCGTCTTTAACCGCTTTGCCATCGTTGACCCCCCCTAACACTGATAGTTTAACCTGTTCCATTGTTGTATTTTAAGGTTTCCCCTGGGGTGCCCAGCAAAAGCGACAAGCTTTGCAACTAGAGCCAGAGAGAGATAAAGAAACCAAGGCCCCACCAATGTAAAGGCCCGGGTTCTAAATCCCCACGTCTGCCACGGCTGTTGACATCCCAAGGTTAATGCACGGGCCGACGACTGTCTGAATCAGCACTCAAAAGTGTCGGAGGGGGGCCCCAGCAGCACAGATAAAAACCACAAGCTCTGCGACATCACAAACCTCTATGACAACACCACCACAAACCTTGCTAACCACCAACCAACACACCAGCAAATTGTTCACAAGGTTGCCATACTACCTGATGTACTCTCTGTTGTGGTCCGGGCAAGTAACACCCATCCGCTCCCCACACATCCTCTTCCTCTCATCCTCCGCTGAAGACTGAGGTGGGTCTGGCGGATACATTGAGTGCTGTGCTGCAGTCCAGGAGAAAGCATGATACATCCATCAATCAGCATCACAATCAACTTTATCCGCCACGTTGCATATGCAAGCAGCATACCAATGGGATTTGGGTCGGACACAGTAGACTCTCTGATGATGAACAGGTGCAGGTCATTTAGTCACAGCAACATTGAACACTCTGGAGGATTTGTTTACGGAGCAACTACGGGCCTACTTGTAAAAGCCTTCTAGTGCTGCAGGCTATATTGTGGGGCACCTTGTACAATCTACTAAGCATATTTGTACCTACTGTGTCACTTTATTTTCCTATTGTTATTATTGTGTTACAATGTTCAACGGGTTACAGGTCGTCATTGCTCTGTAAACTATTGTTCTTCGACAGTATTCCATGTTGCAAACTGGTCTCGGAAGGCAGAGCTCTATAGCGCCTGCCAGAGGAAGGGGGGTAAGATAATTCAAACACTGAAAGGGTTACCTCGAAACTTTTCTACATATGGAGTGTGTTGGATGTGGGGAGATCAGGACGGTAAGTTATTGTATTTTCCGCTCACTTAAAAGCGTTCAATTTTCACACAAAAACAAGACCTTTTAATTGAATGTGCCTTATGATTACAATTCTGGTTGTTTTGACAGGGCTCTAAGTGATTTTGTGTGGTTGTTACTCTACCACACCAGTTAAGGGCAATGCAAGCCTACAAAATTAAAGCCTAAAAAAAGTCTGACATCAGAGCAGACCTGGCTCTACAATATAATTTTGACATCATGTTATCGCCACGATGCACCAACACGGGTGCCACCCAGAGCTGCACTCTGTCACCGGCCCTGTTTTCACTATACACCAATGACTGCACTTCAGGGGATCGCTCTGTGAAGCTGCTGAAGTTTGCAGAAGACATCACTGTCATTGGCCTAATCAATGACGGGGATGAATCTGCTTACAGGAGGGAGGTGGACAGGCTGGCCCTTTGGTGTACAGGAGACAACCTTGTACTCAATCCGAAGAAGACTGTCGAGATGACTGTCGACTTCAGAAGGAAGCCACCACCACTCAGACCCATCACCATCCTAGGGAAATCAGTAGCCACCACAGACTCCTTCAAGTTCCTGGGAACCAACATCACAAAGGAACCGAAGTGGTCCTCCCACATCGACTCGGTCCGGAAAAAGGCGCAAAAGAGGCTGTACTTCCTGCACCAGCTAGAAGTTCAGCCTGCCACGGGACATCATGATCACTTTCTGCACAGCAATCACCCAGTCTGTACTATGCGCCTCCATCACTGGCTCCTCATAGAAACTGGACAGGCGCAGGTTGGGGCGCCCTGTCCAACCATGACCTATTCGAGGTAAGAGTTAGGGGAAGGGCAGTGAACATTGCTCCTCTCCCCTCTGGCAGACGGTTTTGTGCCTTACTCACTAAGACTACCAGAATCAGAAATAGCTTCTAATCCACTGCAGTACTGCTTCTGAACTCTAGCAATAGCACTGCCAATCACAGGTTGTGGAAACTGTTAAAGTGAACTAAGCTATTGCTATATTAGAAGGGGATTGTTGTAAATACTACCATTACTTTTATTTCGCTGATGTTTCTTTTGTTCTCCTTCTATGTTGTTTTATTACTTGCTGTACCAAGGAGTGACATATAACCGTAGTCAATTTCCATGTGTGTGGTTACACAATATAGCAATAAAGTATTTCTGATTCTGATTAATATTTTCTACTCACTTTTGACAGACGGGTGGACTCTGCCCTGCCGGCTGCTGGGATGGCTGTCGCCCGGCCGACACAGGGGCTCACGTTGCCTAGCAACCGCCACAGCGATGCCCACAGGAGGCTGGCGGACCTCAGCCTCACCATGGCCCGCGTCCCCCATGTCTCTACTCCGCCCACCTGGCAATGACAATGGATCAAAGACTTCATATACTTTCAATGCACAGAGAAAGACAGAACATTGTTAAAACATTCAGATCAGAAGAATTGTGTTAGCTAGCTGTCGTGGGGGCTGTACAATACCTGTGAAAATGCTTGTGAAATGTGTGTGCGATGGGTGAACGAGTACATTGTTTTTGGCTTGCCAGGGTAATTCAGATCTATTCGGCTCTTACAACCGCGCTTACCATCATCAATCAAAGACACCGACACAAAAACCACACAAGAAATCCAAAAAACAGGAAAAGCAATAAGGCAACTAGTGATTAGTTATGAACAATATTACGATTATTAACAATAAAGTACATACATAACACAAAAGGAGGAAAAGTGTATCTTTAAAATATTAACCTTGTTAAAATACAACAATTTCCAAGGGGTCCACATTTTTGAAAAATGATTTTCCCTGATTTTAGTGCCAGGTCACCACAGTCTGAGAGCTCCACAGCTCATTATTCCCAGATCATCGTTGACTGCGCCCTTCCCATTCTCGGGCTGTGTTCCAATTTGCGTACTTTGTTGAGTGCACTCCGCTTGGTGCACTTTGTGCACTTCACAAGTTCACACTCCATAAAAAGTGCCCGTGCTTAATCCATACTCGCCCACACATCCCATGCTCGAGTTTCTCGATTGAGCCCACCCGCCCAGCGCCCAACCCCTCTACTCCACTTGGAACATATAAATGTACCCGCCGCGCAAGCGTCGTGCCTCATAAGAACTCTAATCAACGAGCCCCCCCAGGGGTGCTTGCCGATAGCCAGGTGCAATCTAGCAATCTGCTAATCCTGTGTATAACAATCTTTTCAAGACCCATGTATCATGTTGCAATGAATACCATCTCTATTGCTGTGTGACATGTTGGAATGACCAATGGCTCTGTACTGTCTGTTGTTAAATACATTTCATTCATTCATTCAAATAAATTTCATTCATTTCCAGGAGAGAAGTGCTAGGAAATAGCGGCCGTGCAACAGCCAATCATTCCATTGTCCACCAATATCAACCACTACACTAAAAAGTAACCTTGCCAGTTGTGATTCATATCACATTACTGTGACAGTTTCCTCTTAAATAAATTTGATGGATTGCCTTAATGTGGGCCATATTTTGCAACCTCTTAATGTGGAACAGTCAGTCACTTAATGTGGTACAGCGAAAGTTTAAGTTAATGTTAGACACATGACCACAGTTTGCTTTTACCAAAGTTTCACTGGCATTCAATAGTTTAGGGAAGAGCCAGAGTCACTGGAGCTTAGGTGTCCCACATTAGGCAGTAGCCCACATTAGAGCAATCCACCCTAAAATATAAATGAAACAGTGCCTGCAACCACCGTCTTCAGTCAGAATTGCACCCAAGGAGTGCACAAAGTGTCCTTTGATGCACAATTCAAATTTTGGCCGTTCAACGCACCTCGACGAAGTGCACCAAGTGTGCAAATTGGAACAGACCCAGTTTTTTCCCAGCTCGCTGTAACCGCAGCGCTGCCACCATCCTTATTCCTCACCGTAGTCTGAGCGTTCTCCATCTCCGCTCTTCCGCGGAGGCAGTGTCTGCTTGCCGGGCTGCATGGAGCAGCTCCCACCACTGGATGATTTGAGATTGCCGAGGCCTCCAAACGGCTGTGTCCGTTGTTGGCTGAACTTCAGCAGGCTCTTGGAGCTGGTGTTGGGGCTCCCGGTCCGTGGGGGTGCCACTACACCCATGACTGTCTGTTTTTTTTTTTTAAACCACAAGGATAGATTGTAAAGGTAAAGGTACTTTATTTATTTACACATACACAGTGATGGTAAGTAACAAAGTACAAATGCTAGTACCAGTACTGCACTTAAGTGGAAATTTTTTCTACTCAAGAATCTTTTTTCTCTGATGACTTTTTACTATCGGTACTTCTTCTCCTTACTTTTCCCTAACAGGCTTGTCACTTTTTTTTTACACTTTTTTTTGTCATTCCAACAACTTCCTCCTCACCACCTATAAAGCCCTGCACAACCTCACCCCCTCATACCACTCTGACCTCCTCCTTCGCTACTCCCCTACCCGCCGCATCCGCTCCGCTGAGAGCCTTTGCCATCGCCGCACCAACCCTCTGAAACTCGCTGCCACTCTCCATCCGCAACTCTGACTCACTCCCATCATTTAAAACCGACCTAAAAACCCACCTGTTCAAGATAGCCTTTGACACCTAATCTGCTTTGCCCGGTTCCTCCCTTCCCTCCGTCTACAGTTTTATTTGTTTGTTTGCTTATTTTATTATTTTGTTTTCTGTTTTTCCTTAGTTCCTTAGTTTTTGTTCTCTTTTCTTACTCTGTAAAGCGTCTTTGAGTGTCCAGAAAAGCGCTATATAAAACGTATCTATTATTATTTATTATTAACTTTCATCCAGATCCAAGACAATGCACAACTTTTCCAGTTATCCTGGTGACAGACAGACAGACAAACGGCAAACCAGCCCCGGCACAGGTAATAAGCCAAATTGCGAATCCTACTAAATATAATTATACATATAGGAACACATGCTGGCTTTCACGTTGTAGGTCAGTCCTCACCGTCTGTTGTTGCTGTTGCTGAGGTGGCGGCTGCCGGCTGGCCACGCTCAGCTCTGTATAGGACTTCTGTTGTTCATCCTCCGGGGCGGGGGCGGTGTGGTGGGCAGAGCTTCTCATTCCCCATGGCGGTGCCGGGGGCTGTTGCGGACGGGATTGCTGCTGCGCACTGTAAAATGGAAAGCCATGCATGAGCAAAAACCATCCATAGTCTGTTAAGACAGTGCACTACAAAGCATAAATGTGTGATAATGGCGCAGACAGAGTTTGCTTCCCCTCACCGACAGCTTTGCCGCATGTCTCCTTACCATTCTTCAGCCCTTTGCAGCTGATCCTGATTAAAGCTGAAAATGGTCTGAATGGGCTGCAAAAGGCCTTGGTCTATAGCTCAATGTCAAGGCTGGCTGGCTACTTCCTTCGTCCATGTAGGTCTATTAGATTAGTCATGCAGTCTTTACCAGGAATGGACTTTGCAATGTTCACAGCAATGTCCTCATTGCTCTTTACATTTCCGAATTATTGATCTATATTAAATAATTCATTAGAAAACATACTTACTTCCAGGCGTTATAAGACATGCTTTTAGATTGTAGAACATTTGAATCAGAATTTTTATTAGAAAGTAGAGATCCTCTTCTTTTCGTGATAAACTGTTCTGTTCAGATATCATTTGTGGAGAATATTGTGTGGACCTTTAAACTTTAGCATAAATGTTTTATTGTTAAAATGGTTGGCACTGAAAGAGTTAAACAGGAATGAACGGAAAAAGGGAGAGGCACAATGACGCCAGGAAATCAATGAGATGTTGAATTGAATTGAGGAGAAGACCTGTTGTATCCATTGTAGCCGTAGGTCATGTCCAGTTTCTGTTCATCCATCTGAGTATGCTGCTGATGGCGGATCCTTGCAACTTTCTGGTTCTCCCGCTGCAAGGAACAGCTTCCCCCACCTGGAAGTATTGTCACATCATAATCTCTTAGAACAGTGGTTCTCAAACAGTGGTATGCGGAACGTTGCGGCGTAAGTGGTAATTTATGGGCGGCTGCGTATTTTTGCATGGGCAATTTTATCTCCGTGAATAAGAGGTATCAGGAGTCTGTGGAATGAGGTCTACACTCAGTGTCAGCACTGAGGGAACAACCATTGTGATGTGCCAGAGTGTTCAAAGCTATGTACAATGGAGATAAAGAAACACAGTAGTTTCTCAACAAATGCGAGCCACGCTCTGGTGGTATGGGAGATTACATTAAATAAAACGTAATTTGCCAATCTGTAAAAATGTAAAAATGTATATTTCTGTTGGAAATTCATTACTAAAGGAGTTTGGAAATTGTTACACTTATCAAAGAATATAATTAGTATATCCTATATTTTAGCAGGAATTCATTTATGTTCACACCTTTGCTGATAAAATGGTTTATTATCTCAATCACAATTTATGAAATAATTTGTCAACTAAATATCAACGCAAGTACCAGCACTTTATAAATGTAAAAAGTATTACTAGGTTTTGTTCAGTGTAATTTGTGGACACATACTTAACCCTTTGTGTGCCATCTATCACTTATCGCTACAAAGCAAATGCTTATCGGGAACCCCACCTGAAAGGAAACTACACACACTAGTGTAAATACTAGTAAATTGAAATTGTATTGTAGTCTGATTATGTATAGTATATATATATATATATATATATATATATATATATATATATATATATATATATATATATATATTCAGATTCGTCATGAAACAGCTTAGAACAACGAAAATGGTTACATTGTATTTAGCAAG
>OMKY01144253.1:0-10212 GCA_900302395.1 Bregmaceros cantori
ACCTGTTCATAATTCAAAATGATGACCTATGAACGGTGTATGAACAAATTAATTTTATAAGGACTGAATTGAAATTGAAGTTCATGTTGAATGTGAACTTGCCCAACACTGCCTTCTAGTGTTGGGCACACACACACACACACACACACACACACACACACACACATATATATATATATTGCAATAGTGATTAACTGGTTAATATATACAACACGGCAAACATACACTTCATTTGCCGTTGTTCATTTCAGCTGAGGCAGCACATTGTGTAAAACTAGCAACTGAAACCATTAAATAACCTTAAGGGCTTAAGCATCATGTTATTAAACTAAAAAGGACATTTCATTTGAACACACACACTAGCATTTCCTTTAAATGTATGTTGATGCATTTTCCCATATATGCTATAATTAATTACTGCACCTTTTTCATGTCTCCCATTTCCAAACAAGACATTGGCTGTGTTTGAAATCGCTCCCTCCTCCCTATATAGTGCACTCACTTATAGTGCACTCAACAGCAATGACCGTCTTGAGTCGCCGCCGTCAAAATGATAACATTATAAAATTCAACGATCATCACAAAAAGTCCAAAGTACTTACATTGGTAACTATTTGCCGTGGTTGGTCGCTATTGACTCCTGCCTTGACATTTTTTTGTAATTTGGGTCATTTCATTTCAATCATTTTATTTAATTCATTTCAATGTGTCTCGTAATGCATTATGGGTTATATTGCTTGGGCTAGCGTACAGCAATGCTCACTAACTTTCGCAGTGCATTGTGGGAAACTTTGAGTGCACTATTTAGCGTACATAGAGAATTCGGACACCCCTACAAAATGAGAATATATAGGGAATAGAGAGTAATTTCGGACACTCTTTATCTTGTATGTATCTATGTCAACCTATTTGAGAGTTATGTATAGTACGCTATATTTAATTTTACTGTCGCGAGTACATATGAGAAACAGAATTAGCCTTTGTTTCTGTGCATGAATTTCTATACCTAGAAAGCGTATTGGAGATGCAATAGGGCTGTGGCACAGTGACGCCATGGCTTTGCGGCGGGGGACATTATGGTGGTATCATCGAGTTCAGGGAGAGAGTGATATTTGCTATTAATATGCTATCAATCGCCAGCATCAATCGCCAGCAGCCTAACTACGTCCATTGTATTTGCCCCTATATAATGGACGTGAAGTGGAAGGGTATACTACTTAATCATACGTATATTTCACCATACGTGATACCAGCAAAATGTCTGCCGCCGCCAAACCATGACATCATGTACAAGAGCTCTATTAGTACGATTAATAAAATCGGTCTCCTGATTGGGGGGGTGGGAAACCTCTTGGCTGGCAGGATGATCGTCCCGCCACCGGAGCGCATGCAGGATGTGTTGCGTCGTGAGCATGCGGAGGTGGCCCTACCGGTGCACGCTGCTGTGGTCCGCTATCGAAGGATGTCGGACGCCCGTTACCGGCCCACCGAGGACTACAGACAAGCTGCCTGGAAGAGGGAGATGGTCAACGCTAAGGAGCGGCAAAGAGTGTGTCTAGTACACCCTCATACACACACTTAACCATCAAGAATGAAAATTAATTTTAATTTACCATTGCATATACATGACAGTAGTACACACACATGGAATTTTCAGTTTGGGCATGAAACAACTCTCAAGATCAACAGGTAATGAACAAGGTCAACACAAAAAGAAAGAAAAGCTGCACATAAGGGACATTGCACATATCAAGGGACATTGGCATAGAATCAGCACATGTAACATGTCAGCATATCAAGCAGGGCTACCCCCTGCATTCAGTAGCATCACTGCACATGGGAAGAAACTGTTTCTCAGTCTAGTGGTCTTGGTACACAGGGCTCTGTAGCGGCTTCCCGAGGGAAGTGGGGAGGGGGTGCGGAGATGATTTTCTCCGGGTCATGTTGGTGATTTTAATGCTTTTTCTCTGTGTTTGTGAAATCCAACAACATTGGTATAAAAATGTATGTTAGCATTAGGTTGAGATGTAAAAAACATGGAAAGAGCCAGCATTGGACACTGGTGTCGAACGTTATTTTTGGACATCCACAGGTATTTGTGTTTCTGTGACGGTGCATATTCCTAGCTGCTGTTACTTATTTTTTTCTCATGAAGTTGGAATTTATACTTCATCCCGATCGAATCAACACAGCAAAGTGATGTGGTCGAAGACCAACCATGAGCCTGTCTGGTGAATAGCACCGGGAATAATCTCGTTGACCTCGTCGAGTGCAGACGAACACCTGCTATTATTATTGTAGGCGTGTACTACGTGCCGAGTGATTTGATTTGCCAACACCAAAAAGGGGTTGAGCCTAAAACGTTAAAGTAGCGGAACAGGAGAAGTGAGACAGAGAGTCTTGGATGCTGGTTCTGTGGAGGGACGGTGGGTGTCCCACTCTGTAACTGCTTGTGCCAATTGCTGAGTTGTCCTGAAGTATCCTGAATAAACCCTGGTGAATACATCCACACCATCTGATCATTGCAGAACCTGATGAGATGACTTTTGATGATTTGTAAGTGTTCTTGTGCTCTCAGATCAGAAACATCAACACTATGTTCTCCCGACTGAGGCGCATCGTCCCGCTGCTTCGTCCGGACACCAAACCCACCAAGGTCGACACACTGAAGGCCGCAGCAGAGTACATCCGGCTGCTGCTGGCAGTACTACACGGCACTGAGTCGGTACTATCTTTTTCGTTACTACTTATAATTGTTTTCACTCAAACCATCTTGAAAAACTTTACCAGTACAGTAGACACTTGAAAGACGGCTTGTTGTAAATAATGTTTTTAATCCAATACCACTGCTGCTTTGCTCTTAAAAGCATTGACTTTACATGCTGCAAGGGAGCAAATGGCAATAAGTGAGCGGATTTGACGTGTTTATATATAGGCTTTTTTAAATCCATGAAATTTTAGCGATCGTTTCTTTTTTTAAACTAATCTAAATAGTCAGAATGCTGTTTTTATTTTACCGAGAACTAAAGTGTGAATACCCCTTACTTAAAATTGCACTAAAATTTGAGTAATTTGTTAGTTAGTAACGTGTCACTAACAACCCTGTTTGTACTTGTATTCAAGTTGTTGTTTTTTAAAAATGTTTTGACATATTGTACTTCTACTAGAATCTGGATGCTTTTGTCATCTCCGGTCACATATGTAACGGTTGTGAGTCATGTATTATACAGTGATTGTACCAACAGTAACAGACTGCACAGCTCGACTGCTTATAATGTCCCTTGTTAGGCAATGTCTGGGCAGTCATGGTACTCTAAATCCTATCCCAGCCCCTGTTGCTCCCGTTGCATTTTGGAACTCTCACTTTCCCACGTGATCTGATTTTAATCTACCATGTGTTGTGTGTGTGAAGTTTACCCACAGCACCCCCTGGTGTCATTTTACACTCATTACATATAATTATCTGTAGTTTATACAAAATGGACCTGTGTATCGGGAAGGTCAGGTTCTGAACCCTTGAATTAGTTCTAGTCACAACGCTTGTAGCGTTTGCTGGATACCCCGGGGGAAATCTTAAAATACAACACACACACACACACACACACTGTAACCCTCATGATGATCTTCCTCATCAATTTCAGAAGGACTCGGTGGGCATTGATTATATAAAGAATGCCACTGCCAAGACTGAAGCTTGCAGCGAAATGTGGAGAGATTTTGACGTGAGTTACTTCTCTTTCTCGATGGTCAGTTAATGCATCCTCAAACAATTTTTTTCCAAAGCATAACCGTTACTTACTCAAAACATGTTTGCACACCCTAAACAGGAGGCTAACATTTTGTTCCGCAGTCTGAAACTCAGTGTCTGAGTAGCTGCTTGTGTAAGTCATCGTAGTGGACCGAAGTGGCAGAATTTGTCACACAAAACACACGCCGATTCAAAGCCCTCTTACTTTGCTCGACCAAATAATACGGTATTGTCATTGGATAGAAGAATGTTCCTGTGTTGTGATTGGATGAAAGTGATCCATTCATTTTGATGTGCTTCTGAAATTAAACCTCAGAGCGATTCGGACACACCAACCTGTGTGATGTCTAGTTTGTCTCTCCACTTCCCTCAGACAGAATGCTAGCTTTGATTAGCCATGCTACTGGAAATACTGGCTCATGTTAACTTTTCTAACAGTAACCTGTGACCATACTATGGGCTCACTATATGTCTGCAGGGGCTGGACGGGTTGGCAGACTCTGTGGTGGAGGACACCATTCCGCTGACTGTTCCGGTCAGCACTTTAACCATGGACCACAGAACCTTCGCCATAGACCGCACTGACTCCAACGTGGTGGTGGTGCCCACATACCAGCTCATTATACACTTGGCGCCTGACCAGGTAAGCAGAGATGCAGACTCGAGTCAAAAGACTCGACTCGCGTCACCAAAAAACAGGACTGGAGACTCGACTCGGACTCACGCCCTATAGACTCGGACTCGGCTCGGGAATCTAGGTCAATGACTCTTGACAAGTATTTGACGAGTTTTTCCCTCTTTTTCGGCTTAAAAAATCCATTCTTTTCCGCTTCCATTCCATCCTTATTCATAATCATTGCATTGCTATATAAACCTGTATCACATTAGCTAACTTTGAACTAACCATTCTCTATGCGATATATGCATGTAGTCAAATCTAGTTCTGCATTCAATTCCAAGCTTTTAGAGCTACATCGACTTGGACTCGTACCCTAAAGACTCGGACTCGACTCAGACTCGTACCCTAAAGACTCGGACTCGATTCGGACTCGACCCCTAAAGACTCGGATTCGACACAACACTGGTGAGTTCGGGATTCACGTTCATCTCTGCAGGTACGCTCCCGACAGATGACAGGTAGAGTGCTACTCTGGCATTCCTGTCTGACACAGCTAGACAAGAAAAATGAATATTTAAAAAAAACGAGTATTTTAAGAGACACACAGACTGTGTGGAGATTAGTTGTGCCAATGGAATGGCGAGATCAGTAGCAGCAGGTTTGGGTTTACTTTTGACATTTTTACCTGCGCCGTGGTTTTTTTTTTTTTTTGGTCGGGTTGGTTGGTTTGTCTGTCCCCAAGATAACTGAAAAAGTTGTGCACGGATCTGGATGGCATTTTGTACAGTTGTTGGAAATGACTATTCAGTGCATTTCTGTAGCCAATAAGTAAGATAATCATACTTAATCACAACGATAGATCGCTGGGCACTTACTGCCATCACGTGACCAGACTTTTGGGTCGCTGGGGCCGCCGGGTAGTGTAGTTGGCTTGTGCTGAGCATGTTTGCCGCTGGCGTCTTTGCATTGATAATGGGTTGCCACACATACTGCTAGCACTGAAAATAATTGTACCACTACAGCGCAAGTTTGCAATCTCTGAAAGCTTCTAGGTTAAGATTAGATTTGAAATTTGAATAGTTGTTTGTTTCGCTTATTTGAACAGAGAGTTCCATTGGTGGGTGGCTCGGACTGAGAAGACCATACGTCTAAATGTGGTGTACCTCCATGGCACTTAACCAGTTCCTTTGGATCGTGAACTCTTTTAGGGGAGGAGGTGCAAGTTCATTTAAACCTGTAGGCGTCTTGGACATCTAAACACTCTCTCTCTTTAATGGTAACATCCAGCAGATACTGCACACTGAAAAACTGTAAAATGTAAAAAAACAAAACGACGTATTGCTATAAAATTCAGAAATTGCACCCACCTGTCTTGTGCTACAACAGCAGTAGAGAGCAGGTTTCGGTGGTGTCATCATCATCACTCCTTTAGTCTGGCTGACTGTTGGGACACCACTGAAGACTTTGCAACCAGCTCTCTCCATCTCTCTCTGTCCTCAGCCACTTGCATGGTGTCACTCAGCCTGCAACTAGTCCACTCTTGGATGTTATCTTCCCATCGCTTTCTCTGTCTTCCTTCCACCTGGCACCGTGCCTTGAAGGATTGTTTTTGATGGTTTCTTTTCGGTGGTAGTGTAGAAAACGTTTAAGAATGTTGTCATCTTCTCGGTAATGTTATATAATAAGGAAAATGCATCTTATTGTCAGGTGCTGACCGCTCCTCTGTCAGAGGCGCCTTCAGTCGACTGAACATGTTAACCTTCTTCTAAAACAGGTATGCACTCATCAACATTTTACTACATGACGCTAGCCACTCATCAACTCTGAGAGAGAGAGAGAGAGAGAGAGAGAGAGAGAGAGAGAGAGAGAGAGAGCCCTCTATCTGACCGCCAGAGGGGGCCATGCGTCAGTATAATGGTGCCGTATACTGCCACCTAGTGGTCACCGTTGGCACTTCATCCGCATTTGCTTGAGATTTTGTGAGGAATCGGCAGTTTTTAAACAAGCAGGGCTTTTTCCTGATGATAACAGTCTGAAGTTTCCTTTGCGATGTGTTTTGTTGACAAGGAGACGGAACTTAACTTTCTAAGGGACTTGGAAAAAACTCTCATATTTTGAAAAAACCCAAGCACTGGGACATGACAAGTTTGAAAAGGGCTGGCACTGGATGAGTTAAGAGCTGTTGCAAGTAATTACACACACAACACAGAACTGCAGAAGAATAACCATGCAATGCATCATGGGAAAAAAACATTACCAAAGTACCTTCCTCAGATGTGCCTCATGGATATCAATCGATCGCCTACCATTATCGGCTGTGCGGCCTTTACAAGTCTGTTCAATCACTCTGTTTCCAAATTTGAATATGACCGTTTCACCGCTGGTTTGGGAATAGGTAACTTGTTTATTGCTTTTTGGAATGAACTTAAATCAAATAGTTTCTAACAAAACTATCTGCCACACATTTCAGCTGTTCAACTTCAACGCTGAAATCGCATTGAATTAAATACATTAAACGCATTTGGAAAAAAAATAGAAAAAATGGTATTTGATTTTTGTTTAATTTTTTATACGTGTCTTTCAGAACATCTATTTATTCCATTGCACAATCCAATAAAATTACAACCTTTCGTTAAAAAAATATATACTAATAATTATGCATTTATCTCCTCAGGGCTGTGGTGTTTCAAAGAGTGGCTTTCCAGAAGATGGGATTATTTCAAAGATTGAATTTATTCTGTATTTATTATTTATCTCATCATGAGAACATTTATTTGAAAGCCATATTCCTGGATGCAAAATAAAGTGCATTTGTGAACTTGAATGTATTTTGTGTTTTTTTTATCCTATCGTTGGGGTTGTGTGGTTTACTATGATTTTTTTACACATGGAATATTGGTTGAATTAGTTGTAATATTCGATTTTTTTTTTTCGAACCGGCTCCAGCCTGCATGGTATGTCGCACACGCCTGCACCTCTCACTTCCTGCCTTCACAAGCAAGGTTATACTGAAGATCCGACTAAAGCCACAAGCGGGGACCATGATATCTAAAGAAAAAAGCCAAAAAAAAGCAAGTCATGCAGCGTTTGGCGCGAAAATTGGAGATATTCAATAATTTAGGAGAAAATTAAAAAAAACGTCATGAATATAATGTAAGCAAGTGTATGAACATTTTCTGAATCAATTACACACGATCGACTCATATATACATGATGCAATTATTCCCTGTCTGGATGTATGGGAGAGAGAAAATGGAGAGGGGAGGGAGGGGGGAGAAAGGGAGAGAGAGAGAGAGAGAGAGAGAGAGAGAGAGAGCAGGGTGGAGTTGAAACACGATTGGCAGAGTGAAAGTCGTGGGCGTGACGTCGTCCTGCGCGCAGCGCTGGAGGATGCTGTAGAACGGTAAGGTGCGCTTTACGTTATTTATCTCGTACGTTTCCCGAAATGCAATTTAACAAAGGTTGCAATTAAGATTACCACGAGCGCTTTGACGTCGGGTATTTTGCCAAGCGTCTTTGACGCCAAGCCGTCATGAACGGAATCGGTATTTTGGATGTCATTGTTTATCTGGTGAGGAGCGCCTCCCCCGCCCCGACATCACGCCCCGTCCACGGCCCAGCGTCTGCAAGCTGTCACCGCGCGTCACTTGCGCATTATATTCGCGTTGTTTATTATCATGTGCACGGTCGATTTGTTTTGATGCAAACATGCCGTTCTTTTTTCGGCGTGGAAGTGGGGGTGGGGTGTTTATTCACGATATTGTACCACTGGGCCTGTGTTTTTTATTGCAATGTCGGTCTTTTTTGGGGGGTGGGGGCATGTGTGCTATGGGGCGTGCATGTGGCTGTGTGTCCGTGCGTACCAGGTGCGCACGCTCGTGTGTTTGTAGTGTACTCGGGGCGCCGTGGGGCGTGTGTGCGGGTCACGAACGCTGCGGCCTGGCTGGTGGTGCTGATGCTGCAGCCAGCCGATGTTCTCTGCTACGATGGGCGTCTCGAGTGGTAACGAGTAGATTGTTGGGGCCCCCTCGTAAAAGTCTAGGGATAGAAACAGCAATAGAAAGAGGTCGGCACAGACAAAAATGGCGCCATAATAGGAGAGAAAATGCACTTTTTCCCCGACAGAAAGGTGGAGACATACACTTCCACATTAGAGAATCATACTTCCCACAAAATCTCACAATTCAAGGAATTTGAGGATATCCCTGACGAGGCAGAACTGCAATATCTCCTATAAAGTGTGCCGCACAATATGTGTCAGACATGGCTGCGTGGTGTAGCGGTTAAGACAGCCCATTACGGTGTTCGCAATGAAATGCATTTTGTAAAGACGCGATCTTACAAAATTCCTGAAACACACCAACATACACAGACAGACACACACACGCTCGCTCCCACACCAACTCCGCCACCGTCTTGCGTTGCCCATACCAACTCCGCCCACGTCCTCGCTGATTGGTTCAGATTTATGTGGGTCAATGAGCTTTCCCAGACCCTATTCACCGTCTAGCGATGTGCAATTCGTGGACGATGCATTGGGTCTGGCTTGCCAGGCTAGGTTTGTGCTGCTTTGGTACAATGTGCACGCACTCCGGTCGTCCAGGTCTCTTTGAAATGTTGGTAGCTTGGTCATTACCAGAAATTTGATTCACTGCTAATATCATCTTGTTATGAGGGATTATGCAAATGTGCTAATTAACCTGTTTATGTCCACATTATCAATTAAAACTATATTCTCTGTTGGTCAGAATTCTGGTTAATTGATCAGAATATAAATTGAATTTGAATGTTAAACACCTTTTTGGTGTTGGCCAATCATATCACCGGTATGTCGTGCTTGTATACAATAGCAATAATACCAGCTGACCATCCGCATGCCTCTTCGTCCGCATCACTATCTGGCATTCAGTAGCCGAACGGCAGCAGGGAAGAAGCTGTTGAGTTCCTGTTCTGATTGACTGGAACCTAATAGACAAGTTTATGTGCCCAAAATAGTTGGCTGACATTTTGTCCTGCTGTCTGAAGCGTACTGACTCATGTTCTTCTGGACCAATGGGCTGGCTGCTTACACTATTAAGTCCAACAAAAATTAGTAAATGGAACGTGTTGGGCAGATTATTGAATCATGCATTTGTGCCACCATCCTTTCATTTTATTTTTTAGGCGCAAGCACCGTTTTTCATTCTTTATTGAGGCGTGATAGTGACAGGATTAAATCGGAAACTGGGATGAAGAGTGGGGGGGGAGACATTGCAGGAAAGCCAGAGACAGGAGTAGAACCCATGGCACTGCTCAACCTATGGTCCCTGGGGGCTCTATAACCCCCAGGAGCTCTATAACCACTCTGCCACCTCACTATCCTTTTTTAAATAACGCAGTAGTCACGTTAGGCCATAGAAATTTAACCGGAACTACCCGTCGAACTCATCTATTGTGGACAGAAAGTTACCTGGGTGGAAGGGGCCAGAAGCGATCCGGAACACACATCTTGGGAGTTCTGAGATGCGCGTCTTCAGTATGGCAGACGGTCAAGGCCACTCGCACACATACAGGAAGTGCTGTAGAACAGCTGTATAGGCCTTCGTGCACTTTGTACAATCAATGCTCTGAAACCACAAGCTAATGTTACCTACTTACCTACCATCATATGCTGATTGGCTTTGTGTGTGTGTGTGTGTGTGTGTGTGTATCCATGCATGTTTGTGAGTCTGCTTTTCTGTGTCAGTTAATGTAATTCCCGAAACACAAAATGGACAAAATGAAAAGTGCTTGTTTTTCCTCAGGGTCAGCAGTGTGTGATATTTATATGGCTGTGTTGAAAATATTGTATGAAAAAAAAGATATA
>OMKY01144261.1:0-10247 GCA_900302395.1 Bregmaceros cantori
CGTTATATTAACTTGGCCTTTAGCGGCATCCGTTGGGAACTGTTGGCACAGATATTTGCCTTGGCGTCATATCTCTCTCTCCCTCTCGGGCACTCTCTCTCGCTCTCTCTCACTCTTTCTCGGACTCTCTCTCTCCCTCTCGGGCACTCTCTCTCACCTTTCTCAGACACTTTCTCTCTCTCTCTCTCTCTCTCTCTCTCTCTCTCTCTCTCTCTCTCTCTCTGGTGCTTTCTCTCCCGCATTCAATTACATTTTGAAAAGAGAATTGGTCCTATTTTTTTTACTGAAAGTTACTCAGTACTTTTGCTACTTAAATTACGTTTTTGTGGAGTACTTTTTAAACTTTTTTAACTTTTAACTATTTGGATGACTACTTTTTACTTTTGAGTAATTGCTGAGACAACAATACTTTTAATTAAGTAATTTTCATGGCTACTCTGCCCAAATCTACATTTTACACCCATTACAGAAGGATACCCAGACGAAAAAGGTTTACTACCAGCCAACACAACATATTTTACAATATCCTTAAAATACAATATTTGACCAATACATTGCATGCCAGGGCTTTGAACTGGGAACTTTTAGTATTTTCCAGGGAACAAAAACGGAACCGTTTTTTTTTTTTTTTATGTTTACATTAACACTTATTTTAAAATAATGGTAACCGGTTAATACCCATTTTATTTCGTTCCTCAAAGTTTTTGTTGAAACTATAGGTGTCCGCTGTTCCGCTGCCGTGTGCCTTCCCAGCCCCCTTACCCCCACCCTGCCGCCGAGTGCCCCACACGGGCGTGGTCTGTCCGGTGTCCGGTTCAGGAACGTAAAGTTATTGGTGGAACTCATAACCAGAAATGTTATAATTCCGTTTATGTTCGGATCAAACCAATTGGGAAAAAAATATCAATTGAAAGCGCTGTTGCATACTACAGGTGTTACACATAGGTTTGGACTCAGGGCAAATGCCATGGCGGCATAAATGTTTTTTCTAGCATACGCTGTTTGGTTGCTTCAGAGAGGCTGGCAAGTTTAGTTCAAGATTTTTTGATCTACCATTGATATAGACGGGTGTATCCGCGAAAGAAGAGGAGTAATTTTGTCCCGCCGTTCTGTTGGTCACTCTCGGTGCCTTATTTTTGCCTGTGTCAACTCTGGTACTGGACCAAGGTGCGAGCACACAAAACACACACGAGTTCAAAATCCGACCACTAGATGTCGCTCTGTGACCAGTTACTTGCTTCGTTCATCATTTTACATAAATGTACTGCTATGTCAATTGAAATGATATAAGTTGCAGTACACACCTGTGACACTAGGGGGCAGTTAAAGCTCTGTGTCGGCAGTGACATACTTTTTGACTAGACGATTAAAAAGATCTCTCTCTGACTACAGCACTCAAGACTCATCAATACGAATTCCATCCGTCCCCCAGAAGAGTTGAAGTTGACAGGTAAAGTCAATGAAAACTGGAGAGCGTTTAAACAAAGTTTTGAACTTTATACACTCGTCTATTGGACTGGGAGATGATGAACGGCAGAAAATAGCACTACTGCCAACAGTGACAAGTCGCAGTGCCCTGGATGTCTATAATACGTTTGGCTTTACAGACGCGGAGAAAGACAAATATGATGTGGTCATTGCAAAGTCTGAGCACTATCGCACACAGAGAATCAGTGGAACCTATGAACGGTACATTTTCCGGAACAGACTTCAGAAAGAGTCAGAATCCATTGAGCAGTTTGTCACTGATTTAAGGCGAAAACGCCAATCATGCAGCTTTGGAATGCTTTGCGACTCTATGTTCAGGGACTAAATAGTGCTGAAAGAAACTGATTTGACAGTGAATAAGGCAATAAGAATATGCCAAGCATTGGAGAGCGCAAAAGCACAAATTCGGACTTTTGGAAACGAAAAAGAAGTCGTAGAAGTGAATGCAGTGCAGCGATCCAGCACAAAGCAAACGCTGAATAAAAAAGGGCCAAAGCCAAAACAAATTGACAAATGTGAGAGATGTGGAAATAAACAGTGTCCAGCTTTTGGGAAAGAGTGCAGAAAATGAGGAGGAAGAAATGACTTTGCACAAAGCTGTCGCCAGGCCTGGACTGGGAGGAGAAATTGGACTGGGCATTTTCGACTTTGACCGGCCCCCATAATTAACGGAGCACATCTGACATGAAATTGACATAACTTATGTCTTATAAATGCACAAACGCTCTGGTCAAGAGGAAAAGGTCCACACTTTTACTCAAAAAACAATGTGTGGTGACTTAACGTTCAATTGTGTAACCGACTGAATCAGTCATTGTTATTGTTGATATGTAGCGGCTTAGTCCCGCCTCTTCAGTAAACCGGATGTTGGTGGTGGAGGTGTGTCCACCTGTGTTCTGTTTGGTTTCCGCCTCCGGGCGATCTCTCTCTGCCTCTCTCTGCCTCTCTGCATCGTAATAAACGGCTGCATGCTGTGTAGTGGAGCGCATTCCTCGACTTCTCCTTGCTGCATCCAACTCCTGCACTCATCGTTATCGTGAGTCTTACGCTCGGTTACAGTACTTTCCATGAAGCCAGGGAGTTTTTATATCAACTAATCTCAACAAAACTAGGACATGCTTTTAGGATTAACAATCTAGAAGATGTGAGGTGGCACCATGTGTGTATTAAATTGTCTTTAATATAGTAATGGTTGGGGCGCAGGCAAGTGTAACCGGGACAGACACGTCTGGATGACGTTCAACAAGAGGCCAGCCTGGCTACTTGCCAAGCATCAGCCAGATAGTACTTATACCCCTCCACAAGCGATAGCTCAGTCGCTCGTGGTTTCATTCCCAGCATGCCCCGCTGCACATCAGCCGCGGCGGCACCATTCATTACACTGCCCCTCTCCCACAAGGCCGCCGTCCTCGGGAGCCGAATCTCTGTCACACTCCTCATCCAAGGACCCCACCATCTGGTCCAGCGGCCAATCCTACTTCTGACACCAATGTAGTAAATGGTAGTAGACCCGTGATGAGGCACAGACCAGCCGATGCAATCCTGGGTGTTTTTTAAGGCTTTGGTAACATAAGGCCCTAACCCAGCAAGCACACAGTAACACATCCGTCCTGTTCAGTAGTCCGAGAGAGAGAGAGAGAGAGCAAGAGAGATAGAGGGGGAGAGAGAGAGAGAGAGAGAGAGAGAGGGGGAGAGAGAGAGAGAGAGAGAGAGAGAGAGAGAGAGAGAGAGAGCATGTGCTCTCTCACACTTCTGCCCCTAGTCAAAGCTCCGCCCCCAAGGGCGGTCCCGGCGCCTAGAGCGCCTACTAGTGGTAGTGACTAGTAGTAGTGAGTAGCACTACCAGTACTAGTGGTAGTGGTACTTTATTGTCCAAGTCAAAAATAGGAACAACAGCAGACTGTGGCTGATTAACTTAAACTTGTACATAATTATGCATGTAATAGAATACACTGTATTTATTTATTAGTATTTATAACTAAGCATGTAACAGAATACATTTTACAGGAGACCACAGTATTTATTTAGTATTATTTATAGAACCCGATGTTGTTGCAAGAATTCAACAAATCGAAAAAACAAAATCGAATTATGAAACAGTTGACTTGATTACTTTTAAAATGTAACGAGTACTATGTGCGTGTAAGGGAAATACTAGTAGTAGTAAATGTAATCTCTCTTTCACTCTCACCCCTTCAGTCATCACGGGTCACTGCTAACCCTGTCCACCTTGTTCACGTCAACCGTGAGTAATCGGATTAAAACCAACACGGGCCGAGCCTGCAGCGGCTTCCGTTGGGCAGCCGACCCCGGGGGGCGTGTCCCACCTGCCGTGTGTTTGTGTGCGTGTGTGTGTGTGCGTGTGTGTGTGCGTGTGTCTGCCTCTGTGACGTCACCTGACAACGTGAGCGCTCCACCGACGCTAGCCGGCCGGTACCGTTATCTGCTATCCCTGTACCGTTATCCGCTATCCCGGTGTGTCTGTGGTGCAGGATGGACCTGGAAGCCAGCCGTGGGTGCAGGTAAGCGGTCAGTGAGTTCGGTTTAATACGTCGACTGTTTAAGTGTAAGCTTTGATGTTAGGAGGTGTTTAGAACAGAAACATTGGTGACAAACAGAGATGGCAAATAACAAAGAACAAATACTTAAGTACTGTACTTGAGTAAAATGTTCTGTAAAAAGTACTGTGTACTTTTAGAAGTACTTTTTTCTGTGATTACTTTTTACTTGTACCGAGTACATTTTTAACAAAAATATCTGTACTTCTACTCCTTACTTTAACCATAACAGGCTCGTTAGTTTCTTTTTTTTGCCCATTAACAGGGTAGGATAACATGTATAATATGAGTCAGTAGGGGACGCTAATGCACAGAGTACAGTCCCAGTTATTAAGTTAATAAGTGGTTTTCATTTAGTCCCCAGATATACGTTCAAACAATAACATTGATAAACTAACATCGAGAAAATGCATTTTACATACAATTGTATTTTAGTACTTTGTACTTTATACTTTCAAAAATACTTTGAGTACTTGAGTACTTTCTTAGCCTGTACTCTTTACTTTACTTCAGTAGATATTTGGATCAGTACTTTGTAGTCTTACTCAAGTTGTTTTTTTACAAATGTATTTTACTCGTACTCTATTAAGAAATCCCAGTACTTTTGCCATCTCTGGTGACAGAAAGGACGGATGAATGAATGAATTCATTGTATTTTACAGACAGACAGTACAAGATGAGATATGAGAAGATGGTAGTACATGGCAGTCTTTTTACCAAATTAATGGTATAATCAACGGGTAATGATATAATATAAAATGAATATAATAAATATAATATAAATATATAATTTATATTATAGCATAGTAGACTTTGGTCCCAACAAAACGCAACAGACATCCTAACTTTGTTCTTTCATGTTAATCAACAATCAAAAAACTGGAACGTGTTCTCATCCCCTCACTCTCTCTCCATCTTTTCTGCAACTCTTCACCCCAACTCTCCATCCCAGTTTCCGATTTAATCCTGTCACCATCTGTCTCAATAAAAAGAATGAAAAGCGGCCAAAAATAACTTAAATCATTAAACTTATTTTATACTTTACATCCTCGCAAATCTCAAAAAGCATAAAACACATGACGCTAGGAGGAAGCCTAGAAGTGCTATGTTTTTTCATGTTCATTTTAATGCTAAGTCAGTGCTAATGTCAGTGCCCCAGTCTGTGCCGCTGTGTCATTTTGGATTTAGGAAATGATGTAGAATAGGGCTGGTATCATCGCCATCAGACGAACAGGGTGCGAGCGAGATTTGATTAAGATTGTCCGTGTTCTATTATTGATTTATCCATGGTCAGACATGGAGAAAGTGCCCAAATTTCTTACAGGTTCAGGTTCAGAAACATACTCAAGTATTTTTAAAAGTAAAAAGTACATGACATGAACCCACTTGGGACATTGTTTTGTCTGATAATTCCTGGATGTGTTATTGGCTGTCTGATAATTTTATGCCATGTCTGGTAACTTGGCATAAAATGCTCCATCTCTACATACATTGTAATTTTTTCTGGATTCTATGGATTTACTTAGATCATTCAATGTGAATAACTATTGTCTAGACCAAGCTTAATCCATTGAGGCTACAGCACCCAGGGGAGTACTGAACGGTCTTGTGTGATGTCATAATAGCAACTTGACCAAAAGGAATGACATTACATTGGATGACATTCTTGTACTTGCCTTAGGAATAAAGATTACCTCACAACGCTAATATTTCCTTTTCATTTTAACTTTGTCTGGAGCCCTGAACTGTGTGCTGTCACCAGTCTTTAGTGGGTGTGGGAGAGTTTAGGGGAGAAGTCAAAATTAAACCTAGTGACGGAGAAGAACTAGAAGCACTCAGAGATTGCAAACCTGCGTGCTGGACCTTTTCCGGCACCCTGGAAAAGGTCCTGGATGGAGGGGAACACACTGAATCTGAGACAAATCCACCCGTTCAAAAGTTAGGCCCATTCATACCTCACGTAAAGTACGGATACAGGTACGGAGGGAACGTTCTCTCCGCCGATTACGTACGTAAATTGACACGGATCTGGGGACCTTATGATTACGTGCAAACGGATGAAACGGAGCAATACAACCGGACAATGTGGGGGGCGCTCTTAAGTATAACTAGCTGCTGTTGCACACGGTAACGTAAAAGACGCTCGGAGTTAAGGAAGCAACGCAAGGAAGGTACGGAGGGATTACGTGCGTAATTGGCCAAACGTAGGGTATGAATCTGCCTTTACACGAACGATCTGCCATGGTGGAGGCGCATGCAAAACTATTCCATCCCCAATGCTCAGTGTTTCCGGGATACAAAGGCTCTCAACACAGTATGCACTTGTACGCTTCTGTCTGTCGCCATCACCTGCTTGGGTGTTTGAGGAGGCTCTTACACACGTGCTGTCAATTCCTTCTGTCCCATTGGTATCAACAACACCAGTTAATGGCATGTCTTAATGCAAGAGTTATTTCATACATTCCCTCTTAAATGAACAAATCAAACTTTATTTATATAGCACATTTAATGCACAGTAATTCAAAGCACGTGACAGCAACACAACAAACATATAAAGAAAAATATGAGTCATAATCTCCCCAACCTATTAATAAGCAACCATATGCATTCATAATACACAGAGGCAATGGATTTGTCAATAAAATTATAGACAATGGCTTGGCACTGAGGATATACAGCCAGAGTAAACACTGGAGTGCTAATGACAGGAGAATTAAGAGTTTAAAAAAGAGGACGTGCAGGATATGGGCGTGAGGGGAAGAGATCCTAGCGTTAGTGTGAAAGGGGGATGAGAGAGTGGGGACTAGTGGACCTGCAGTATATGACCGTGAGGGGAAGAGATCCTAGAGTTAGTATGAAAGGGGGATGAGAGAGCGGGGACGAGTGGAAATGCAGTATATGGCCGTGATGGGAAGAGATCTTAGAGTTAGTGAGAAAGGGGGATGAGAGAGCAGGGACTAGTGGACCTGCAGTATATGACCGTGAGGTTAAGAGATCCTAGAGTTAGTGAGGAAGGGGGATGAGAGAGCAGGGACAAGTGGACCTGCAGTATATGACCGTGAGGGGAAGAGATCCTAGCGTTAGTGTGAAAGGGGGATGAGAGAGCGGGGACGAGTGGAAGTGCAGTATATGGCCGTGATGGGAAGATATCTTAGAGTTAGTGAGAAAGGGGGATGAGAGAGCAGGGACTAGTGGACCTGCAGTATATGACCGTGAGGGGAAGCGATCCTAGTGTTAGTGTGAAAGGGGGATGAGAGAGCGGGGACGAGTGGACGTGCACTATATGACCGTGAGGGGAAGAGATCCTAGAGTTAGTGTGAAAGGGGGCTGAGAGAGCGGGGAAGTGTGGAAGTGCAGTATATGGCCGTGATGGGAAGATATCTTAGAGTGAGTGAGAAAGGGGGATGAGAGAGCGGGGACTAGTGGACCTGCAGTATATGACCGTGAGGGGAAGAGATCCTAGCATTAGTGTGAAAGGGGGATGAGAGCGTGGGGCCGAGTGGACACTCAGTATATGACCGTGAGGGTAAGAGATCCTAGAGTTAGTGGGAAAGGGGGATGAGAGAGCAGGGACGAGCGAACGTGCAGTATATGATCGTGAGGGGAAGAGATCCTAGTGTTAGTATGAAAGGGGGATGAGAGAGCGGGGACGAGCGGACGTGAGGTATGAAACAGTTGTGCATGGATCTGGATAACATTTTGTACTGTTGTTGGGAATGACACACGGAAGAATTGATTACATTTTGGTGCATCTCTGTTCCCCATAGGTAACATAATCATACCAAATCACCAACATACTGGTAGATCGCTGGGCGGTCACATGACCAGACCTCTGGGTCACATGGGGCCGCTGGGAAATGTAGTTGGCATATTCGCCGGTGGGACTACGGTCTATGGGTCAATCGCGCTACTCAAGCACTTGCATTGATAATGGGTTGCCACACATACTGCTAGCACTAACAGTACTATTTTTTGTACCACTACTAGGTTTGCAATCTCTGAGTGCCTCTAGTTTCTGATTAGATTTTCATCAATCACTTCTACTGTGCAGCATTTGGTTGGAGTTCATTTCATTGAGAATGACAGTTAAGGATTGGTTTCCAGCTTGCGGTACGAGGACTACCAGGAGACCGCTGACTGGCTCCTGGCTAACACCAAGCAGCGCCCCCAGGTGGCCATCATTTGCGGCTCTGGCCTCGGAGGACTGGCAGACATCTTGGAGAATAAGGACATCTTCCCCTATAAAGACATACCTCGTTTCCCACAGAGCACCGGTGAGTGTTTAATGTTGATCTCCATTCATTCCATTTGAAATTACAACTTAAAATAGGGTGGATTGTCCTAACGTGGGCCACTGCCTAATGTGGGCCACCTAAGCTCCAGTGGCTCTGGCTCCTCCCTAAACTAAACTGAGGTAAAAACTAAACTCTGGTAAAAGCAAACTATGGTAATGTGTCTAATGTTCAACTGTTCAACACTACATTTCACTGTTCCACCTTAGGCAAATGACTGTCGCACATTATGAAGATAGAATCGACCACGTATCACACGCAATTAGAACGATCACTGGGTCTGGTAAAACCAGGGTCAAAAAATGTGTTCGAAAAAGTGTCAATCAAATTGTGTTATCCAATCACAGCGCAGCAGGTGGGACAAGCGTAGTGGAGACGTGACAACCAAACTCGGCCCACGTCTCGCCTCGCCCATGCCAAACTCCGCCCATGTCTCGATTCAAACAATTTGATTGGTCAGCCTGTATACGGGCGACGTCTGCGTGCCCAGACTCAATGAGCATCTAGTGGCGTGCGATGCATGGACAATGAGTTGCTTCTGGTTGGCCAGGCTATGTGTTTTACACGTATTGCTCACAGCCTCTTTCCCACTGGCTTACTTAAGGCCAGCACGGCACAGTTCACATACGAAAATCGCTTCTCCACAAGGTCAAATCGCCCAGGCCAGGTTTCAGGACTCGCTGAGATGCGAGTCCAGAATTCTGGCCGTACTTGGCCACGTTTACTGGTCGCTGATTGGTCAGACTCCGAGGGATGGAACGTGGCCGGCCAATCACAGGAGGGCGTGTGCCCTCCCCCATTCCCCAGTCTGGAAGGCATCAACAGAACGAAGGCGGAAGGTATCACCCGCCACCAGTGGGTTGCCAACACCTTTGTCTCTTGACTTTGTCCAACGCCCCCTGCTGAGCAGCGGCCACAGCAAAGTGTTGTTAATTCAGGGAGGGGGGTCACACGCGCAGGGGTCGGAGTGAGCACTGGTGTATCAATAGTGTGTTAAAAAAATTGGCACCGCCCCTTTGTGACCACGTTAAGAAGGTTACAGGTGGTTTCGCCGAGCACATGTCGTTGTTTCGCCGCAGTTGTTTCGCGCACACATGCAGAGATTTTCGCCGAGCACATGTAGTTGTTTCCCCGCACACATGTTTCCTCGCACATGCACGTGCACAGAGTTCCCCGAGGATTTCCACGAGCACAAGAGAGGGAGCGAAGAGAGAGTGAGGAGGCACGCACACAGGCACGCGCGGTTCACCGCTCCACATCTCTCCGTTCTCGGCCATTCGCATGGTGTAAGGGGAATGCATGGGCCACCGTGCACCGTCTCCGCGAGGTGGAGGACGGGTCTCTGTAGAGCGAGTTCCTGTCCTCCACGGGACGAGTCTCGAGCTCCGGGTGGGCCCCGGCGCTGCCGCGGGCACACCCGCCGCCCAGCCTCTGTTCCTGTCGCGCCACGATCCCTACGTTCACCGCACTGTCACACACTCCTCACAGGCAGATAGGGTCTGCCTTCTCTCTCTCTCTCTCTCTCTCTCTCTCTCTCTCTCTCTCTCTCTCTTTGCTTCTCTATCTCTCTCTCTTTGCTTCTCTATCTCTCTCTTTCTGCTTCTCTTTCTCTCTCTCTCTCTCTCTGCTTCTCTCTCTCTCTTTCTCTCTCTCTGTGCTGCTCTCTCTCTCTCTCTCTTTGCTTCTCTCTCTCTCTCTCTCTACTTCTCTCTCTCTCTGTTTCTCTCTCTCTCTCTCTCTAGCTTGTCTCTCTCTCTCTCTCTCCTTCTCTCTCTCTCTCTCCCTCTCTCTCTCTCTCTCTCTCCTTCTCTCTCTCTCTCCTTCTCTCTCTCTCTCCTTCTCTCTCTCTCTCTCTCTCTCTCTCTCTCTATCTCTCTCTCTCTCCTCTCTGTAATTTCAGCTAATAAAT